>JAODAL010002101.1:0-206242 GCA_025379985.1 Phyllomedusa bahiana | reverse complement strand
CTGACACCCCGCGCCGTTTCCCGGCGAACTCTGTTTTTAGAGTTCGCGCGATCCTCGGGAAAACTTTATCCATACTTTCCGGTGCGTAAACCCCCCAAAAAAACCCGGGGGGGATGTATGGATACGTCTAAGGTCGTTAAGGGGTTAACAGATTATTGATATCATAACACAAATGTATGTAGCATCTATAGCAGGGAGATTCTTGGTCGTCTCCATTCTACTGATTTTGTGAAGATGTGTGGTGTTGGCATGTATCTACTCTCTTCATCCTGAACCTTTTATTTTCGGGAGGAAGCACTGCTTGGGAGGGTTTGGGGGACCATTTTCCTTTTTAAAATAACAAAAAGCTTTATGCTTTTTTCCCAAAAAATTGCTGAAACCTTTTTGTTCTAATCTTAGAAAGCAAATCGGTATGGAGAACAGTGATTTATTATTTTTTTTGTCAACGTTTAAAAATAAAAAATTGTCCTGGTAGAAAAAGGGGTTTTAAGGGGGGTTTTTTTTGGATTCTTTTTTAATTTTTTTCTTTTTTTTTAAGGGAATTTTTGCTGCTATAAAGTAAAATAAAAATACATACCCTACTCACATTTGTACTTGGCCCTCATTTCAGTGCTACTGCTCTTTGCCATCCTCTCTGTTCTGTTTACATCCAGCTACTCGCAGTTAGCGAAGAATGGGGCAAATGAGTAATTTTTCAACCCAACGAAAAAAAACCCCCTTTTAAGATAGCTTTTCCATCACACGGGAAAAAAAAAGAATAAAATGCACTATTTTAAAGGGGGTTGTCTCACACTTGGATTCCCTCTTTTCCCTCATCCTGTTTTTCCAGTTTCAAATTTTTTTAAAATTTAGGGGTGTGTTTACTGGCTTCCACTGGCCTGCAGTGAGGACACCAGGTCTGTAGCTATAGCAACCAGCGCTGGCAACCTATCATGAGAGATTGAACTGGTCTGTAGCTATAGAGACCTGAGGAGCTGATGCAGCCCATACTAGAGGGGATATCTTGGAATAGGTAACACTGGTAATGGATATATATTGCAAAGTGACTTGTTTTTGCAAGATCTTGAATGGAAAAAGTAATCCTTTTTTGTGGGACAACTCCTTTAAGGGCCCGACTGAAGTTTGAGAATTGAAAGTTCACAAAAAAATTAAAAAAACCAAAAGCCTCGAAATAAACTCTGCTTTTTCCGCTAATTTTTGAGCATGTTCGAGATGGTAGCGTCGTGAGAGCCCTCCTACTTCCTGATTACCATATGGTGACAGTCATGTTGTCTGGAATTAAGGTATGTAGCTATGACTTTTCCTTTCTATGCAGACTAGTTGACATTAATGCCACATGCAACTGTTATAACAAAAGGTTTGACCTAAGGAATTGCTGTTTTATATTGCATCTGTAAAGTGTTTTGTTTTCATAGGTACATAAGCCCTTTTTTAAAAAATCACTTCAAGCTTATTTTGCGGGCAGTTCCTAGGTAGGAAAAGCTATTGGTTTTTAACCCTTGTCGGGTACCAGAAAAAAACAACTAATAGCAATTTGCATGGGTCACATTGACCCGGGGTCCCCCCCCCAAAGGGTTAAATGTTTTTGCCACCAAGTCAGATTCCTTAAGCTGGCCTTGGAGAGCAGGGAAATGGCTGAGCTTGCACAGTTTTCCCCATTCTTCTCTATGGCAGTTCGGAATATAGCTGGGCAAATATTCTCGGATATTCTCTGAACTCCTCTGGACATAATTTGCCTATTATTGGGTTCCCAGAGAATAAAAATAAAGGGTTTCCCCTTTTTCTGCCAGGGTAGGGAGAATCAAATGGAGAAGACCCTTAAACATTGTAAAATATTTTGGTTTAGTGCAATTTAATATCTATATGATATAGTTAGTTAATTTCACTAACGTTTATGAAATTAGTGCTGGTGTTTCTTTTAAGGAGCATTTTAAATTTAATGCAAACCCGTTTTTGCTATTTTTTTTTGTAGTGTCCAACTCAAAGAAATGCGAAGGGAAAGAGGGGTTTCCCAAACCCCTTTGCTTTCTAAGCCAAGTTTTTTACGGAGTCGCGTCTATTGAGAGAGAGTACAAACATTCTGAGAGCGCCATAAACAAATGTCCGGGGACCATTTTTTCACCCGTAGTAACTTTTTTCACAAAAAAAAAAACCCAATAAAAAAAGGGTGAAATACTTTTAAATTGTATTTTTCTAATTTTTTTGCATGAAACTTTTTTCCGGGAAATGGAAAATAAAAGAATTGCTCTGAAAGAAGGGTTTTTTTCGTTTTTTAGACGGGCTATTGCCGGTTTTACCCAGGGTTCTGAGAAGCTCCGTGCAGCAGAGCGGTAAGTCTATTAGCTGTATGTGATCACAGCAAGTCGCTTATTTATACATTTGGAAAGGTTGTACAGTTTTAAATGAAATAGTCTACAAGTACTACTACTTCATCTTCTCCATTGAGGACATAGGGCCAGCTTGAAAGACTTCCACTGCTCCTGTTTTTTTTGGCTTTGATCTTAACTTCAGGGCCAGGTCAGGGTCGTGTCTGTAGCACTTATTTCTTGATGCAGGCTCCTCTACACTTGCCCTGAATCTTCTATGTTGTCCTTGTGGGTTCCAGTTGTGTCTGTCTTCAAATCTCTTCTGCGCCCTTAAAGGAAAACCCGTACATAGTTTATTGCCCCCCTTGCTGAGTCGGCACAAGCCAGTGACGCCCCCCTGTTCTCTTTTCTTAAATGCTGTGTTTAGAGATTTAACTCAAATAAGCTTATTTATGAGCTGGTGTAGCCCCGCCCACCTGACAGTTATTTACGGTTTCTACCCATTCAAAGTAAAGGTTTTTAGTTTTTGGGGGTGGGGGGGTCATGAATAAGCTGACTCTTTTTTGGCTGAAAATTGCCAAAAATTTTAGCATTTAAAAGCCAAACGGCATCTTACAGAATAAGGGACACGCGCTGGAAAAAGAGGTCTACCTAGCCTGTGCTGTCCTCAGCAAGGGGGGCATAATCTATGTGACAGGTTCTCTTTAAGCAGGATGTGTCAAACCCATCTCCACTCGCGCCCATCGATCTCTAGTTCCGATGTTTGCTCCCTGTACCACTATTAGAGCTCAACTTTCAAAACCCATTTGGCTGGCGACCAGGCCTGTATGATGAAGCACAAACAATGCGGATGAAGACTTTTAGCTTTTTTGTATTTTCAGCTGTAACACAGTTGAAGATTTGTATTTTGGTATGCCTGCTGAGCTGGTTCAAAGCCAGATATTTTGGAGACTTGCTCATGCCCCCTTTCCTTTCTGTTGCTTCTTGTTATCACTATCTGTTTCAATTTGACTTCGTATGTATTTTAAATTTTCAACTTTCTAAACTATTTTACCTGCTACTTTGAAGCTGGAAGGTTTGCCCAATTTGATTACCATTGATTTTAGTTTTGGTGACGATGATTAGACTTGCTTCTGTGGAGTGACAGGCTTATTCTGTATGTCAGCAAAAAGAACAAGGTTGCCAGCTAGATGGAGGTCATGAAAATGCTCCATACTAATAGGATGCTAAAGCTGCCCTCTCAGGTTTATGGTAAATTGCTCCAACTAAAACCTCATTAATCACGATGAGGAAAAGTAGCAGTGATGAGATGCATCCTTGTCTCACACCAGCGACTACCCGGAAAGGGTCTGACAGAACTCCGTTATGGATAACTGCATACAATCTCCTTGTATTAAACCCCCTCCTATTGTCTTTCCCTTAAATGCATGGTGGCAATTGACTGCGGCATCTTAGAGGGGTTAATCTGCTGCAACCGCAGTCAACTGGCTGATAGCACATGAAGCCAGCTGTAAGATACAGTAGATTCCATGTGCCATTCTGCTTGTGAGCCCGCACCATTCTCTGGACGTACCCATACGTCCATTTGCAGGAACACCTCCTGACGTTTGACATATGGATACATCCGATGTCGGGAAGGAGTTAAAGGCAGTGTTGACTCGAGCTCGTCAGAACGGTTTTTCGATGTAATGACAATTTAAGGAAGCTCAACAGAGCCCACTATTAGGTTCCACCATATCCATCTTCAACTCCTGCTGCTTTTCCGGGGTCACTGACACGTATAAGACTATGTTCACACATGAGTGAAAGCCGTCCCAGTCATTACGGTAATCCACAGTTCTCTATGAGAACTGTGGATTCTGTCATCTCCTCCCCACTCGCGAAGTACGGCGACGGGGAGAAAGTGACGAGTGACAATTAATCACACGGTATATGCACCGTTGATAATGAATGCCTGTGGTCCGGCGGATGCTGGCCCCGCACCCGAGCACGACGCCGTAATTAGCGGGCGAAATCACCGTCCCGTGCCCCCCGCCCGGGGGGTGGTGGGGGCACGCCCCCCTCCCGCCATTACGCCGTGAATAAGACGTGTGACCATAGCCTAACTGTCAGATCTGGCAGCCATCCCACTTTCTGCAACTTGTCGACCCACCTTCTTGCTTGCAGCTTCAGCAACCACAGAGCCCTCACCTACTCTTCGGCCTGAATAGAGTTGGGTAAAGCCTTTTAAGCATTAACCAGCAAATCCAATTATGCATGTGACCATCTCGCTAAGTCATACACTTGCTTTTTATTTACTTTGATGTGGTCATTTTTCCTTGTTTTATATTGCGTAATATTAAAAGTGAACTTTTAAAGGGAAATATCTATTGGATTTTTTTGTGATTTGTAGTTAAATCTTTTTGCTAAACACATGCAGGTCACAGTCTAGTCATTTCTAACCACAATTTCCATTAACCCCTTAACGACCTTAGACGTATCCATACGTCCAGGTCGTTTGGGGGTTAACGCACCTGGACGTATGGATACGACCTGTGGATCGCGCGAACTCTAAAACAGTTTGCGCGATCGGCGCGGGTGTAGCTGAATATTACAGCTACATCCCGCATCGTCGGGCCCCGACCCCGGAGCGCCCCGGGGGGGGGGGGGGGGCGCGGTTAACCCCTTAATTATCGCGACGATCGGGTCGCAATAACTAAGAGAGACGCAATAGGAGATCGCTCCTCCTGCGTCTCTGTCGGCCGGCAGCAGCGCACGGATCGGGCGATCCGAGCAGCTTTCTCCCTCTGAGAGACAGCACACGGAAGGCAGAGAAATGCCTTCCTTTTGTCTGTGACGTCACGATGGCCCGGCGTGCCTGAGTGCATGGCCCAGCAACGTGACTGACCGTTGCATAGGAACCAGTCATAGCAACAAGCTATGCACGATTCCTATTGAATAGAGATCTAAAGAACTCACATACAATCCCCTAAAGGGAAAAGTAAAATAAAAATTTGAAAAAGTGAAAAAAAGTAAAAAAAGTGAAAAACAAGTAAAACACAAACACGAAAAATAAAATAAGAATACGTACAACCGCCTTTATCCCCATTACAAACGCCAATCTGCCGCCAAAAAAGATCAAAAATAAATAAAGTAACCCATATTTGTGTAGCGCCGCGTGTGTAACGACCTGCCCTAAGAATCTGTCATGTTAATTAACCTGTACGGTGAACGGCCATAAAAAAAAAAAAATAAAAACAATCACAGAAATTAAGATGTATTGTTTCATTCCCTCAGGCACATAAAATGGAATAAAAAGCGATCAAAAACTCTAGAAACACCAAAAGTTGTATCCAAATAAAACGTCAGTTCATCCCGCAAAACAAAAGTCCTTATACAACCTCTGTATACTGAAAAATAAAAAATGTTAAAGCTCTCAGAAGATAGCCGATGCCATACATAGTTGTTTTACACACTAAAAACACTTTCTTTTTTTTTTTTAAAGTGTTCAGACAAAAAAAAACCTAATAAATAGGGAATCCGTGCCATAAATCGAAGCTAACGACCCAAAGAGTAAAGCTAACTTATCACGGATAATGCACGGTGAGCCCTGTTAAAAATAAAAATAAACACTACTAGGATTGCAGTATTTTTCTCACCCTGGCCTCAAAAAAATGGATTTAAAAGCGATCAAAAGCTTGTCCCCCCAAAAAAGAATACTAATAAAAACGTCAACTCATCTCGCAAAAAAACAAGTCCCTACTCAGCTCCAGCACAGACAAAATTTAAAAGTTTGATGGCTCATTCAGACATGGTCGATGGCAAAAACGAATATTCCTGGTTGAATAAAAGTGTTTTTTATTGTATAAAAGCAGTAAAACCTTAAAAAAATATACAAATAGGTATGGGTTGTAATCATATTGACCTGCAGAGTAAAGCATACCGATGTCAAGTAACCGTACAGTGAACCGCTATAAAAACATAAAAATAAAAAACACTACCAAGATTGCTGTATTTTGTTAAAACATCTCAGAAAAACCTTAATAAAAGTAACATAGCATCATATGCACCCCATAATGGTAACAAATAAAAACTACAACACATCCCGCAAAAAACAAGCCCAAACACAGCACTGCACACAGCAAAATAAAAAAGTTTATGGCTGTCAGAATAGGAAACAACATAAAAACGCAATATTTTTATAACGTATTTCTACTGTGTAAAAGTAAATAAAACAGAAAAAACTATATAAAATCTAATAACAATGTAAATGTACCGACTCCCCAATGAAGTTAATCACATCATTTTACACTGCACGCGAATGCTGAAAAATATTAAACTCAAAAAACAATGACCGAACTGTGTTTTCCCCCCATTTCATTGCCCACATGCTAAAAAAAAACACTATAGGAACACCTGTGGCATCCAAAATGCACAGTACACCCCTAGAAGAGAACCCTGATGGGTGCGAATCATAAAAATGGGGCGACTTCTGGAAGGTATCGCTCTGTTCGCTACTTTGGGGTCATTGCCAATGCGACATGGCCCCACCAAAATCTGCTTCCAAAGCCAATAACACACCCCTCCCTTATACGCCCTGCCCATGCGCCCACACAGCAGTTTACACCCACATGTAGGTATGCCGAACAGGAAGAATTGCTTAACAAAGTATTTACGGTTCTTTTTCCAGGATTCCTTTATATATTGAAACATTATAAGCTAAAATTGCAGATTATGAAAAAAAAATTTTTTTTTTTTTAAAATTCACACCTTATCTAAAAAACTATTTGTGAATCACCTGTGGGGTCAATATACTCAATGCTCCCCTGGATATTATTCATTAAGGGGTGTAGTCTTTCCAATATGCGGTCTACTTAGGGTGATTTATTAAGTTTTAAGCACTAGGGTGTCCCCAATAGTCTATCTGAAAGGTGCGCCCTAAATAAAATTGTATTGGAAATGAACCCCAGAGTATAGAAGGTGCTCCACCTATTCTGGGCTTATGGTTAGCCAAATAATGCCCTAGGGCCACATATGAGGATAATTCTAAAACGGCAGACCTGGGGGAATATGATATTAAGTTGCATTTACCTAGACACATTTACCGTATTCCAGTGAAATAATTGATAAATATTGAAATCTGCAAAAAATAAGTGAAATTTTGAAATTTCACCTCCACTTTGCTTTCATTTCAGTGCAATATTCTGAAGGGTTATCAAACTTCCTAAATAGTGTTGTAAATACGTTAAGGGACTATTTTCACAGATGGCATCACTTATGGGGGTAACTAACATGCAGCCCCTCAAAGCACACGTCAAGAACTGAGTGGTTCCCTAAAAAAGAAAATTATAATCTAATTTTCTTGAAAATGTGAGAAATTACTACTACATAGTCTAAGCCCACAAATGACGTTAAAAAAAAAAAAGACATTTAAAAAATGATGCCACCCTATAGTCGGACATATGGTTAGATGCAAGATATAAACTATTTTGGTGGTGAATAATTATCTGTCTTGCACGCAGAAATTTTTGCACTTTCAAAATCGCTAATTTTTTCCAAATTTTATGAATATTTGATATTTTCACAAACAAACAAGGAGTGTATGGATAAAAATTTCTTACTAACTTAAAGCACAATGTGTCACGAGACAACAATCTCTGAATCACATGAATACGTAAAATGTCAAAAAGTTATATCTCCCATAAATTGACACATGTTCAGATTTCAAAAATGGGGCTGTGGTCAGGAAGGTCAAACAGGCTGGGTCCCTAAAGTGTTAAAACTACAGCTATATCAGCAAGATCAACTAGATCATTAGTCTGATCATTCCAGTTTGGCTGGCTCTAGGCACCTTTTTGTTTCAGGTCAGAATCCTTTCTTAAATATGCATAGATAAGTCATTGTGAATATGGCTCACTGACCCTTCGCAGAAGGCCACCACTCAGTGCTGTATTTCTTCAGTAGGTCACAGCACTATGGACCAATTGCATTACGTTCATCCAACATATTCTCTTGCATATCATATTAATAAAATTCCTAGAGCAATTTTGCTACTAGATGTGCCTTGTGTGCTTCTACCAATACGAATCCCAGACAACCACTTGAACAGCTTTCGCAAGCAGATGGCAACTTTTTTAATACTTGCTGATACAAATCAAAAGCATCAGCAGAAAACCTTGTCAGCTACACTTCTGTGAAGTCAGCTTGTGTGGAGAAAACCCTGGGAAATCTTAGTTCACTTGTGAATGTCATGCCAACCTAGTCTCCTAAATTAGAACTTATGCCTCATAAAAAACCAAAGCATTGATGATGACCAGCAAACTACAAGATTTATAGCTTTATTTTCAATTGTGATACAGGGTTACAGGATAAATTGCTTAGCTTACGTTATATATTTCAAGTATCCCCCATCCCCCCCCCCCCCACCTTTTTTTTCTGCTTTGTCTGATTTCCATTCAAGAATTTTACCATTCTGATGCATGCGGTTGTTTGTCTCAGTCATGAAATAAGAAACCATGTCAGAACATGTGTATGCCAGCAAAGTATGCAAATAAGGAAGAGAGTTAGGGTATGTTTACATGGAGTGTTGAGTCCGTGTGAACATACGCTTTTCAATAGATTCTTAGATCCGTGTGTCGGACCCTAAACGGACCCAAACACGTATCTAATAATGAGCAATGTGATTACATTGCTTTTACTATGAAATATCGCACATTCGGCGCAGGTCGTGTTCACACAAGTGATCACCAATTCGTGTCTCATTGCGTCTTTCAGATCCGTTTTTCGGGTCTGTTCCAAGAATTGTCAATTCTTGATCCATTTAACACAGCAGACGCCCTATTTAAAACTATGGGTGTGATCCCGCTGCATCCAAACATGCAGCTGATCGCTGCAGTGTTTTTGGATGCAATTTTCGGATCCAACACAGATCCAAAATCGGAACCAAACACACAGTGTGAACGGCCCCTTAGGGTATGTTCACACCTGTGTGTGCCACAATAGGCCTGCTGTTGAAAGTACGTGCTGGCCCTTCCTCCTATTAGCTTCATTTTCCCCTACCTAATTGCCTGAAAGAAGTGACATGTTACAGACACACGTACGCACCAGGGAATCTGCAGGTTTAACATAACACTCAATGAGATCTATTATTTTACCGTATTTGCAGGAAGTACTTCAGGCGCATTGCAGTGCAATTACGTGTTGAAGTACGCCTCGCAAATACGTGGTGTGAACATGCCCTTAAGTCTCTGGTGCTAAACCGAATTGCTCCTAAACCTCCGAAGACGCTGCTTCAGTGTGAAACATGTCAAGGGATCTCTGTCTATATATTTTAATTAGACGTTGTGTGTAGTCTATTTGTTTCTGGTATACTGCAGATACCGGAATCCTTCTTATACAGTACGACAACAGTGTGTTTGGTACAGTACTAATTGTAATACACAGCACACAATATAACCGTAAATTTTTTGACTTTCTTATTAGGGTCAATATTAACATTTAAGTCTTCGTAGGAGTTAGTAATTCAGATACTTTATGGGGGATAGTTGGGGACATTTTGGTAACTAGTTGCCATTTGGCAAATTTTCAATGTATACCAACCAGCTCTCAAGGGTATTTTTTCTATCTGGTGCTAGCTGCTGGCACAGAAAAGGCCATTCACCATCAATGGAGTATGTGTAAGCTATAATACAAAAAGTTTAAGAACTAGAATACATCAGTGGTTATCTATTTGCAGTGTAGTTCTTTATGACCTTTGTTAGTCCGAACCTTCAGCATTGTGACCATTTTAAACTTGTTGCAACCTTGTAAACCTGAATGCCAGGCAGGTCATCTGTCAAGTATATTTGGCAAACTCATGTGATGTTACCTTTCCTGTTGTAAGATTTTCTAGAAGAAACATGAAAGTAAAATAGTTTTGCTTCCTACAGCAGAAGCGTTCTGTTCTTTCAAAGCCATAAACCAGATTTAAGGAATACAACAATTCGTAAACCTTCGTTTTCTGACCATGACTGGAGAGGTTCATGTTGCCAGTTGTGGTCTCAGTTTTTTTTTTCTCTTACATGGCTACATGTGAAGCAGCAAATACAGAGCCCAGTGGGCATCCCCTGTAGCATAAGTTCTTCATCTTTCTCAATACCTTAGCCTCTATCACTCTTCAGATTAACTTCTATGCAACCTGTTCCTTCATAACATAGAGGCAAAGGTGTAAGGTAAAGGAAGAAAACTTATCAGTATTAGACTAGAGGGTTTGTCTCATACTGTTTCAGAGCCACAAGCAGTTTTACATTCAAGTTTCCTGTCTCTTCCGGTTTAGGCTATGGGTGGTTCTATAGCAGTGATTAGCAGATCAGCTCGTATACTCCAGAGAGCTTTAGGGGCCGTTTACACGGCAGTGGACAAATACCGGCCGGTTTGCCGGCCGGGATTTGTGCTGTTTTGCGCTCGTCCCCCCGGCCGTGGGGGGGGGAGGGGACGGCTTTTCTCCGCGATGAGCGGAGAACAGCCCTCCCATTGAGATGCACATGTTCCGTCCGGAAACCGGACGGAAGATTGTGCATGTTCAATGTTTTGTCACTGGTCCACCGGCGACAAAACCGCCGGGCGGAAAACCCTTGCAGTGGGGACTGCTGCACGGGTTTTCCATAGAGCACAATTGTGCTAATTTTCGGCCGGTTTTTCAGGCGGTCTGAAAAACCGCAAACCGGCCAAAAACCCGTGCAGTGGGGACGTGCCCTTAGAGCTCAAAGTAAACAAGTAGTTAGAGATATTTAGTTGTAAGAGATAACACTCTATTCTCAAGCTGCTGGCAGTCTGCCAATCGTGACGACACTCCTTGCTCTCAGATGCCTATCTCTGTGCACGAAGGGCTTCATGCATGAAAACTGTCTAGGTCTGTCTTTGTTGCCCATAGCAACCAGAGTGCCCCTTTCATTTCATATAGTGCTCTGAAACAATGAAAGGGGGGTCTGGTTGCTATAGGCAACAGGGACAGTCTTAGAACTAAACAGTTTTCATACATATGGCCCTAAGTGCGGATAAAATCTCTCTGCTCTCCTCAACAAAGCAAAAAAACAAAGCCATATATTTAGAAAGTCTTCATTTACCTGTCCCTAAGTGTTGAAAGCTAATCTTTGTAGTAAGACAACCCCTTTTAACCCCTCTATTCTTACCGCTGTCCCTTTTATTTTAAACTGTCACTGAGTGAAGCACCCCGCCCTAAATGGGCGACCCTGCAGATGTGCTCTAGAAAGCCTTACCTCTTACAAACCCAGACTCCGTTTCATCTGCTGTCTTAAAGGGTTGTTTCAGGACTTGCAAAAGCTAGTTCCCACTGGGGTATGATTTAGAAAGGGGAAAAAAAAAGAAGCCTACTCCCCTCCATGACACTCCCGTTCCGACCCAGTGGCTGGCCTGTACATCTCGTTTGTGTATCCACTCATAGGCCAGAACAGTCATGTGCACATGACGTTGTGGCCTGTGATTGGCTGCACACAGCACGTGAACGATAAACGTTCACTGTGCAGCCGGAACAGAACGGGTGGTGAATAGACTTCTTTTTTTTTTTTTTTCTCCTATTTCTAATCATACCCCAGCGGGCCAGTTAGCTTTTGTAAGTCCTGGACAACCCCTTTAAGTCAGAATCATCAGTGGAAAAGAATATACAACAGAAGCCATGTAAATGCGTAAATGAATAAATACAAATAGCTTTGAATAAGTGTCTCAGATATGGTGAGGCACAGGTGATTGATCTTGAAGATTTAAAATATTTGATTGTAACATTTAATTATATTTACTTTTTTAAATTTCTTTTAAAGTTTTGCCAAAGAACGCAAAGTGAGGATCTGGAGGGACTATGTGGCTCCTACTGCCAATTTGGATCAGAAAGACAGACAATTTGTGGCAAAGGTAACAAATGTTTTGATCTTAAATAGATCTTTTCACTTTCTACCCCTATACTTGGCGTCTGAGTCCCAACTAAGCTGCACTGTAGGTGACGCTGCATGGTTGTTTCATTAAATGTTGTGTGCAGCCTGTATGATGAGGCAGAATAACAGACCATCAGAACTAAAGCATCCAGTAAGCATATTGTCTGTACATGATTTCTTTAAAGGAAGCTTCTTCAGGTTATAGCCTAAACTAACCACTTCCCAATGCCATGTGAACATACCCTTACAGCTCAATGGCTGGATGATAGCCTGATAAAAGCAGGCAGGATAAGTCCCAATGCTACCTGGGAGAAATATAACGGGTGCAGATAACTAATGAGCAGTAGCTCACACACCCATCCAGTAGGGGAGCAACTGAATGATAAAAAAACTGCACATTGGATAAGTACCAGTTCACATCAGTATGCAAAAAAGCCACAATATCCTACAAGGGGAGACTGCACAAATGCAAAAATACAGATAAACTCCTTCTACCCTGTTTCCCGGAAAATAAGACCTAGTGCAATTTTTTTCAAGCTTATTATTATAAGACCTCCCCTGAAAGTAAGACCTAGCGGCAGTCACAACATGCCATACATTAGCATTAGCAGATTATTTAGCTAGGTCTTACCTTGTATGGGAGGCTACCTGGACAAGAGGTGCTCATTTAAGGAAAGTGCTATTGCTAGACATGAGAGATTGGTGCCAATGATTCTAAGAGAAATGGAGTCGCAAGAAATTCACCATGAAGCTCAGGGTTTGGAGAGATATGATGATGTTCCAGAAGATGATGATGTAACTGTCTTAGAATAAACGTTGTTTTTGCTCATAAATACTCAGATCGGTAAACTGTACCACAGATTGGTGTACATGGAAATAGTCTCAAGAAATTCTGAAGAAGTTTGGCTGCTTATGCTGATGTTTGTGATGACTACAGTATATTAATAAAATTTTTTTTTTGTTCAACAATAAATGTGAATTCTTGTTCATATAAAAATAAGACGTCCCCTGTAAATAAGACCTAGCGCATCTTTAGGAGCAAAAATTAATAAAGACAGTCTTATTTTCGGGGAAACGGGATATGCATGAGGGGGGTGGTAGTTTTATAATTGCATATAGATAAGGCGATAGAAAGGGTGCCACTTATACAGTTACATGCAGTACACCATGCTGGATTACAGTTGCCTTCTTAGTGGATGGATATGTGAGCTACTGCTCATCAGTTATCTGCACCTGTTATGTTTCTCCCATGTAGCATTGGGCCTTATATTGCCTCCTATTAGGTTCAGTCTATTCTCCAGCCATTGAGCTGTAAGCATGGCTGTGTGTTTTTTAATAAATATGTCCCATCTTTTTTTGTAAAAGCATTAATAGTAAAAGTTACAAAAACTATGCATATTTGGTAACCGACCCACATGATCAAGGTAATGTTATTTAAACTGCACAGAAAGCCGAAAAAATTAAATGTTTTATTCCATTCACTGCCAGAAATGGGTAATAAGTTAAGCAATGAATATCTAGTCCAAAATGGCAACCTCATATAGCTACGTCAACAGAAAAATAAAGTTTTTCTATTTGAAATGGTGATAAATAATGGAAAAAATCTGTGATCCTTTAAAGGGTGTTTCCACCATAGACTTTGATGGCACATCACTAGGATATGATGGCACATCACTAGGATATGGCATCAAAGTCTAGTAAGTGCGGGTCCCACCTCTGAACCTGCAACTATCTCGGGAGTTGGCGTCTGAAAGTTATGGCTCCCATGGAGAGCCGGGTGCACATCTTTTCTTTCGGATGCAATGAAGCTTAGAGCACAGGTGAGTTATGTGTTCAACTTTGCTCACAATGCCCATAGACCACAATGTATAGTCATGTGCAAGTGCGACCAGCTCTCCATTCAGCCAATACTTTTAGGGGCCCATTCCCATGCTAGGTGCGGGTCCCACCTCTGAGACCCGCATCTATCAGACTTTTGATGGCATATGCCAGAGATATGCCATTAAAATCTATGAGCACCCTTTTAAGGCGGATGTGGGCCTGCTCCTTAAGGAGTTAAATATTTATTTATTATAATTTATTTATTTGTTTTTTTGCAAACGACTAAAAGTTTATAAGTTTTGCAAACAAGCATAATTGACGATGGTGGTTGATTAAAGTTTTGTTTCCTGTAAAGGAACAGTCTCGCAGGTCGCTGTGCAGGATAGTCTAAAAATCACATCTATGGAGCCTAAGGCAATGTTCACACGGCTTATTTTGGGACGGATTTCAGCCCGTAATTTGCGCCCTACTGCGCTAAGTACGGGCTGAAATCCATCCCAGTCATTACGGTAGTCCACAGTTCTCATAGAGAACTATGGATTCAGTCTCCTCTCCCCGCTCGCTGTATTCACAGTGATATGTCAATTATTCACGGCAGTATACACTCTGTGGAAAATGAATGTCTAGGGGGCCGGCGGGCTGCCGCCCCACGCCCCTCCCGCCCCAGCTGCCGAGCACACGACGTAAATGCAGGCGAAATCCGTCCTTCAATTACGCCGTGAATAAGCCGTGTGAACTCGGCCTAAGGGTGCGTTTACATGGCAAAGACCAAATACCGGTCGGAAATGCCGACCGGAATGTGGTCTTTTTTTGGTACGCAGGAGGGCGGCTTTTTTTCGTCGATTTGCGAATTCACACCCATTTGTTCACGTTCTGCCTGAAAACCGGGCGGAAGAATGAGCTTGTTATAAGTTTTTCAGAACGGAGGCGGTGTCAAAAAACTTCTGGCGGAAATCCGTGCAGTGGGGACTGCTGCACACATTTTCCATTGAAGTCTATGGGGAGCGTTGCTTGCCGGTTTACAGACTGTTTGTAAAGCCGCAAACCGCCCGAAAAAAACGTTAAATAACCTGTGCCATGGGGACAAGTCCTAAGAGCTGCTAGTAACGCCGTTGCAAGACAGGCTGTGTGGAGCCAAATTCCATCTGTGTCGTCTGTCAAGCAGCACAAAATGTGAACTCTGCGTTGGTTGCCAGTAGATGGCACTGTCCACCCACATTTGGGTCATTTCATCATGGACCGTTCCATAGAGGTGCAGGTTTAATTTCCAATTGAAATTCACAGGAAGTGTCCATCTAGCTTTCTTGGAAAGTAAACTAAACAGTGTAGGGTGGTAAATGGAGGTTGGGGATTACTTAGAAATACTTACTTTACACTGTGGGTAGAACATTAGTCATCTCCAATATTGCTAAAGGCAGTTTTTGCTTCACCTTGCAGCAATATGCTTAAAGTAATTGGCTGCTAGCACAGGGTTTAGCAAAAGTCCCAATAGGACTCATTTTGTAGAGTAAGCATTAACAATTTGCACACAGTAGTAGCTTGTGTTTGATCAGCTTTGTGCACTTCATTAATACTAATGATAGCGACCAGAAGAAAAATTTCTGCATGACCTGGAAGAGGAGCAGACACTAGGGTTTGTCCACTTTTGGTTTCTTCTGTACTATGTTTAGTGTTTTATGTGCGGTAGATTAATATTTCTAGTCACTATGTAGAGACCCTGCTTTATCTCTTTTTCATACTCCGTGACATTTGTCATACATAGGAGCCTTTGTTGGGGGAAAAAACCCTCATACCACCGGTATCAGTTTTTTTTTTTTTTTTTTTTTTAATTGTTTTTACTATATCTATTTGTGTAGTGTATCTCCTGGATTATTCCATCTAGCGGAACCCAACTGTTAGCACGTGAACTGAGGCTGAAACAGTGCTATTTTGACCTTTGTTGGGCAATGGCCATTTTTTGGAATGGTCCACCAGCGTACCAAAGGATTGTACAGTGAGCCCAAGCTCTGACACAAAAATGTGCAACTAATATTTTCGAGTCTAGTAGAAGACAATGTCCATAAAAAGGGAATAAATCCAAACCTTAATAAATTAACACATCTAAACAAAAATGTGTTTAAAACCCTTCTACCCCAGTCCAGGCATGGCATCACATAACACTGTCTGTATGTGATAATCTGTGAGAGGCAAATCCTGGATTTGAAGACTTGATAATGGGGGAGGTGAATAAACCCTGAAAAGACCCTATCTAGCCAAAAGAGCAGGGTAATCGCACCGGTAAGGACGAACCCACACATGGTTTTGAACTTCCTCTCTTTTTACGGGCATTAAATTAATAAAAGTTATTTTTTATACATCTTTCCAGTGAATACATATTGATTTTGAGATGGTTTTCATAGGTTTTGGTGTGACCTTAGATCTACTTTACCCTTCTGCATTACATCTAGCAGAAGACACTATTAGAAGTTGACTTAAGAACCAATAATTGAATTTTCTTTTAAGCCCACCATGTGAAAGGATTACTTAACTGTAGCAGTGCACATGTCCTGTATAGATAAAGGGTGGGCTCTCGGAATGATTTTCTTTGGTAGGCCCTAACTTCCTCTGGTAGGTCTTCTGAAATCAAACAGCACAATCCTTCCTCTATCCACTTTCATGTGCTGTTGGGATTAGGGTGGGTGGTAATCTGGAAGCTATGTACCCTAGCTGTTCAGCCAACATTGGTCTATTGTATGTATTATGCTGACTTTAGTCACAGTTGTGAAACAAAAATATATATCTAAAAGGGCAAGTTTGTGTTTCAAAAGTGAATCTCAGGAATGATAGTGTAGAATATGTGCCGGTTTAGAGCAATTTGATTTTGTCCGTGTTTCTGTAACATACAAAACTTTATGCTCTGCCTGGTCGGACAGCTGGGGGATGGCTGGTTGATACCATTAGGCCTTGCACTAGGCATAACTGGTTATCTGTTTCTCAGTGTATCAGTGCTACTATCAAACAGGCATTGTACTGGATATTAAAGCGGTTGTCCAGTTTATTTAAAAATGAAATAAGCTGCTACTGGTGGCCAATAAAACCCTGTCCTCGCTTTCCACACCCCTGTCCAGCGCTGGCTCTTCTGTTTACATTTTCTTCTGAATAGGAAAGCCCAGGGGTCAAATTCCATTCCCTTATATCACCATTTGGAAGTGAACTGCACCGAACGGTGATGTAAGCAGAGGTATGTGACCACTGCAGCCAATTGCCGACTATGGCATCGATGATCCTATTGAAAAAAGGGAGAATGTAAGCAAAAGACTGGAGAGAGCCAATGGTGCAACGGAGTTGAGGATAAAGGAGAGTATAGGTGTTTTTTTGGTCATTGGCTACCAGTAGCTGATTATTTCATTTTTTTAATGCACCAGACTACTCTTTTAACTGGACTTGAAAGTTTTTGGTGTTCCTCCCCTCTCCCTCCCTCCCCCCCCCCACCCTTTAAAAAAAAAAAAAAAAAAGTTTCACAGTCGCTCATAGAGGTCAGTTCTAAAAGACTTTAAAGCAGTGTAGAATGCGCCGGAATGTATGAACCTGTTCTACTGCGGGTCATAGGTTTGGCGCTTTCTAGTTCCACTACGACAACAGACTCGGGTAAACCACTTTTAAACTGGTCTGGTTGTTCCAGCAGTAATCACATAGTTTTGGAATGCGCCTGCTCATACATCTAGAGAACAGGGCTAGTTTTTGGCCTGTAAGGACATCAGAATACTGGCGCAGCCCCTTACATACATGTCGCCCTAAATCACTAAATTTATGTAACACAAGATTGCACATTTTTTTCCTTCCTCTCCCAATGATAGAAAAATGTAAATGACTAGCACTTCTCATCTTTTGTATCTGCTCCTGTGTTTTGATATAAAGAAACAACTTCTACTTTATGGAAATTCATAAAAATTCAAAACTAGAACTATAGTAATGTGCGCAACATACCAATTCAGTCCCATTCTTGTGCTAGTCCCCAGTCATCTAGGTTTACACCTCTGATAATTCGATGCTACGTCTCTATGGTAATTGGTCTCCACGGTGATATAGCGTTATATGAATTGCCAGCAGCAGCGTGGAACTGGGGTAGAATAAAGAATATTGCAAAATTTGGCACCCCAACAAATCTGTACATGCTTGTAATGGCGGTAAATTATTATTTGAGCAAAGTCATAATTAGTAAAATTGTTGGGCCTCGTTCACATGGCAGATTTTGGTAGTGAAATCCATGTGGATTTAGTCTGCAGTCCATCATTTTACTTTATTTCTAATTTGAATTTCCTGTGTAGTCCATGTGGCATGGAATTAATATCAGAAAAACTGAAAGGGGTTTTCTCACAAAGGGAAATAGACTTTGCTCGCAGCTAACCGCATGTGAGAAGGGTGCTGCTAGCAGCCGTCCTCCTCATTCACTTCTATGTAGCAGAGTGTGTGCGCTTGGCTATGTTTGGAAGCTCCCATAGAAGTTAATGAGGAGGTTAGCCGCTAGTGCCGCTCTCCTCATTCACATGCAGCCAGCTGCGAGTGGTCAGCGAAGCAGATTTCACGTCATGAGATAACACTTTTAGGCTATGTTCACACGGCAGTAATTGCGGGACGTATTTCGCCTCGAAATTACGCCGTGTGTACGGGGGCGGGGCAGGGGGGCCGGCGGGCACCATAGGCATTCATTATTCTCAGCACGTATACGCCGTAAATAATTGAAATGTCACTTATCTCCCCCCACGCCGTATTGTCCGCGCCGGAAGAGGAGACGTAATCCATAGTTCTCTGTGAGTACTGTGGATTACCGTAATGACTCGGACGTATCTCGCCCCGCGAAGTACGGCGCGAAATATGGGGCGAGAAGTCTCAAAATAAGCCGTGTGAACATAGCCTTAAGTTTAAGGCACAGTCAATGTAGCACGCAATTATGGTCGTAAAGTTACATTGGAACAAAATTAGCTATATTTTTTTCACTTGCAAACTTTTGATCGCATGTTTTATCTTGCAAATTGTGGTCCAGCCATAGAAATGTATTTTCTGGTGTGTGCCAATGCTGTTGTTTGGTCCATTCACATAACAGCAGGCAGAAGTAACAATAGGATAAAAGCATTAAACCTGTTCCTCAACTGCCTGTTCTTTCTTGAGCGAGGTGGATTGAGGGGCTCCTATTCAAGTCGGGGAATGGACAATGCAGCATTGTCTTTCTGAATCCAGCAGTCTGCAAGTACTGTAAGCACTCGCTGCCATTATACTGTACTGCTTCTTGGTAGTACTTTAATCTAGCCACCACAGTTCCCTCTACACATTTTGATATGCTTCAACACACCTAGCTCTGTTAAACTGCTCTCTTGCATCCTTTACAAGTCTGGGCGTTATCCAAAAAAGGCATTTAAGATATTGTATGACTGTCTGTAACACTAGCTATGATCATTTACTCCTCGATAGTCATTAATTTCTACTACTTGTGTGAGAGCACTCGCATTGGAAGACGGTGTTCTTGCCTTTCAGGTTATTCAAGCCGAAAAATACGAGTTTGTTAAATCGCTTGTTAACAAAGACTAGCATCAACTTTTCCTCCCTAACGTTCCTGTGTTGCTTTTACATTGGACCATGTGTTTTATGGTCCTGTGTGCTTTATGGTCCTGTGTGCTTTATAAGAGTCATTTCTTGTTACTGTTTTATCTGATTTTCAGTAATGATGCTACTTGTATCATCGCACCATTACAAAGCCCATTATAAGGCAGGTAATGTTGTGTGCAGTCTCTTTGTAAGCTTGTCTATTAACTCCGTTAATATGATCTCCATTTACCTAGCATCTCCCATTCTAAAAATAGTTCCTTGTTTTTTTATTTATTCCCAGAGGTCGGCCATTTTCATCAGGTCTTGATGTGTTAAAAATGATTTAATGGACAGAGACAATTCTCTTACAATTAGCTGAATGGGGAATTTTATGCTGTAGGACTATTATCCAGCTATTTTGTGATTCTGTTGTGTTAAATGGCTGGCATCCCGTTTTGTGACATTGAATAAGGAAAAACTAATGCTTGGTTAAACCAACAAACTTGTCAGTATCTAATATTCTTGCAAAGCTTTGGGACTCCGCCTATGGAAATGGCCAGACCCCACCTGGACGGAGGAGAGACGGAAGACAGAGCCATTGGTGTGGCCTTATAGGGAATCTGTTGCCAGTTTTTTTACTAATTAAAGAAACATACTGATCCATATTCTTTTTTTCTTAGCCTTTTTTATTTTCTGATTGTAGATTTCTCAATTTAGTTGTCTGTATATGAATAAGGGGACAGCATTCTTGCCTGAGCTGCTTTTAACATAATTTAACCCCTTAAGAGCCTGTACATAGGAGTACGTCCCAGGATTGCTAAAGGCCTTTGCAGGGCGAGCCCGCAACATAGCCGCCTGGTGTTAGCGGCTAATAACAAGGTCTAAATGAATGAAAAACAGTGCCGCGCACCTGTCTTCACGCCGATTGGAGATCCGATGGCTGAACATGGCAGCGAGAAGCCTTGTGAAGTCCTCCGTCGCTGCCCTGTTTTCAATTTCTCCTAGTGGTGAAGTGTCCTAGGGGGACTCGGTGTTAAAGTAAAAAAAATAAAGTTTTAAAATGTAAAAAAAAAAAGTATTAAGTTCAAATCGCCACCTTTTTGCCATTTTACAAATAAAGTTACACATATTTGGTATCGCTGCATCCGAAAAAGTCCGATCTAAAAAAATATAACCTCATTAAACCAGTACGCTGAACACTGTATAACAAAACAAATTCCAAAATCCAAAATTGCTATTTTTTTTTTTTTTTTTTTTTTTTTATAATTTCACATCCCATAAAAGTGATCAGAAAAGTCAGATGCATTCCAAACTGGTAGCAATAAAAAGTACGCTTCAACCCACAATAAATGACGCCTCACTGATGTCCGTAGGTTTTAGTACAAAAAAGTTATTGGTCGCACAAAATGGCGCCGCGGCGCAAATTTCAAAAATAGAAAATGTTTGGAATTTTTTTACGGTACATGTTTGGTATTGGTGGATGCGTATCAACCTATAGAATACAGATAACACCTTATATTTACCGAAGATTGAACTCCGTAAAAGTGAAACACCCGCAAACATGGTGCAAGAACTTTTTTTTTTTTCACAGGAGCAGATCCATTGATTTCTATAGGAGAGTTGTTTGCAGTGAGGGGAAACTGTGACTATCTCCTGTTGTAATTGGTGGATCCTGTGTTATCTATACACATTGGTGTCACGTTTCAGTGTAATATGCTTGTGCTGATCATGAGCAGACTACTGAAAATCTTTCAGGTTAGGAAGTGTCAGACTGTTAGGCCTAGTGGCCAAAGTAAAAACTGCAGGACTTAAGAATTGTTAAAAAATCTTAAAGGGGATTTGCCAAGAGACCATTTAGGTAGGTCTCTCCTTTTTACAGGCAGAATGTCAACAAAACAGCTGTCATGAAGCTGCAGGGGAGAGGGGATGGGATGAGTGAGGAATCCAAGGGAGCCTCTCAAAACTTAAGTGAAATAATAAACGGTACAAGAGTGGATTGTCAATACAGCAAGACACAGCCTGAAAAGACTGCACTGTCAGGACCCTAATCTCTAATTAATGTAAACAAAAATCACCAAGCGAAAGAGAGGGGAGAGAGGCACACAGCCAGAGAACAAAGCTGCATAAGCTGCTGCTCCTGTGACATGTTCACTGAAATAAGCAAACTAAACTTGTGGATTCTATGTACAAAAAAAGAACACCTATTTACACAGCAGCTTGAAAGCTTCTTCATGTTCCCTGTCATCAGATAAACCCAGGTATCTAATCACCTACAACTATTTTAAATTCTGTATACAAAAGAAAACATATTGCTACCCGGGGCCTTTAAAAACTTCTGCATCTCAGTCTCATCAGATAAGAAGCTCTCTCTGCGCAAGCCCATCCAGCTCTTGTCAGGCTGTATCTAATAGACTCTTTGAAGTAACCAAGGGCATGTAAGGAAGGCTGTAGCTCTCTCAGACTGCAATTTTTGTAATCGCATATATTTAGAAAAGTGATTAAAAACCCATTTTGGAGGATCCCACGTCAACATTACATCGTGGCAAAACCCCTTTAAGTGATATGGAAAATAAAATTAAAAAAAATGTACCAAAAATTGTTTAACTAAAACATGAGCTAAAAAGTCATTTGTTGATGACACATTCCCTTTAACGATGTTTCCCTATTCATTGACAAAGATCTGGGTACACTCTTACATACTAAAACCAAAGAATAATAAAAATGTAACAGATCAAATAGACCAAAAAGGTTCTGGCCAATCAGATTTATATCTGGCGAAACATATTTGATAACAGAATATTTTTATATAAAGCACATCACACAATTCTTAGTCTCTTCTCCCCTCCTCCTCTCCTCTCCCCTCCCTCTCTCTCTCCTTCTCTCTGTCCTCTCTCTTTTCTCTCTCTCTCTCTCTCTCTCTCTCTCTCTCTCTCACTTTTCAAAAAAAAGATATTCAAATATATTATATCAAAGGTATATTAAAACAGATGCAAAAAGAATACAATATGTACATAACTTGAATAAAAGATGCAAAGTCTGTGTTTAAAGACTGGCACCGTTGTCAATTTCTTTCACACAAGTAATAAACTGTGGTGCTATACTCATTTTAGCAGACCACATGTTGGGTAGCAACCAAGAATGCATGTCAGATCTCCTTCAGGCGTTTTGCTTGTGTTATATTATAAGGCTGGAGGTAGGTAATAGGTGATGGTCATATCTCACCTCACTGCAAGATGACCTTTGCATTGCTTTAAACACTCTATCCTAGAGGTCACGGAGTTGGCTACAGTTCCTTGTGGTTCATGTAACTCAGAACCATAAAGAAACTTGTGTGCTGTGACCTTTTCAAATTCAAGCTGTGGTGCCTAGTTTTGGACCTGCACGGATGTAATATTCTCAAAATAAAACATCGATTTTTAAAGCCTGGGTAACTGTCCAGGATAACCTCATTTAAGGGTTGCATTACTGTCCAGTTCAGGAACCTGAAGGACCCCTATCTTCAATCTACAAAGTGATTCTTCAGCTTTCAGCAGCTTGTTCTATAAAATACAGAAGCTTTATTTACTTGTGTTGGTGATTTTGCTGAAGAGGGATTTTGCAACTTGGCAGAGTACACTGTGGAGGCTGGCTTGTAGCTGACTACGAGCAGGCCTCGGAGGACGGGGAGATGGCTGTGCTTGCACAGTTCTTCCTGTTCTCTTAGGCAGTTTCGAATGTATCCAAGCGAGTGTGCTTGGCTATTATCAGAAATTCCTTTGACATAAATGGGGGAGAGCTGCACAAGTTCGGACTTTACCCCATTCATTGAGGTCGGCTTGGAGTGAGCGGAGTTGGTCTTCACATAGGACTTTGCCAAGTGGCAACGCTCCGTTAACTTTTATATAATTTTTCACTTTTTTCCTTATATTGAAGTGCATAACAATTTTCTAATTTTTAATATTAATAGATTGGTTACAGTGGTTGTCCTAGAACAAACTGATGGATAAGCAACGATCCTCGAACAATTAAAACTGGTAGTGTCCTACATATGAATTTCACTAACTGACATGACTAAGAGCAATATACAAGACTGGAAATAAACCGCTTTTTCCTTGATGGTAGTTGTGCAAACTGTGTTGCACCATAGACCTCCTCTTGGTAGTTATCACTGAAATCATTAGGATGGACATTTTGGGCTATTTTTTTGCTATGTTAAATTTCATACTACAAGTGAGAATAAAATAGCGGTTTTTAATTGCACAGATTTACAGTCCAGTTTCAGTAACTTGGCACTTAGATGACAGCAGGCAATCTTATTCCTTATATTTTATCCCCTAAATCATACTTGTATATCCCAAAAAGAAACTCTTGCCGCAGAGCAAGGTAACAGTTGTCCTATGCTTTGCGTCCCATTGATACTGAGTTATTTTAAGTGCTATACTTGGTGGTTTTCAGGCTTTTTAACTGTGGTCACGTACTGTCTGGGTCCCCTTGTCTTGTCAAAACTGATGAATTCCTTGTATGAACTAAACCAGTGGGAGATACTTAATTGGCCTGCATGTTACTAAATCTTTCTGCCTCCAAATGAAGATAAACTGCTGGGTCGCATGTCTGTTTCAGAAAATAGCCTTTCGAGTTGCGTACATAGTAAATCTGCACATTTTAATTAAACCAGATATGAGCTTGTAAAACGATATACACCATATCACAAGCTGTACGTTAGGTGCCAAGGTTGGCTTTAGACAAGTGTCATTCTGGTTGCGTGATTATCCGTTTTTTTTTTTTTTCTTTGAGACTTGCATGTTAATAAGAGGCTCTTTTGGCATATGGAATGCCATTTGTGATGGTAGAAACAGTAGGTATATATGTTTTCAAAGTAATTTTTCCACCAATTCAATTAATGGCATAGTAAGCGGCCATAAATATGTTTGTCAGTCTTTAGTTCCCAGTGCCTTGGGGAGGTTATTACTTTTCTACTAACTTTAGATGAGCGGCAGCTAACTCTGGCAGGCATCCTTGTTAACAGATAGATGGGGATCCCAGGGGCGAGATTGATATACCATTAATGTATGGCAAGAGTGACAACCATTAAGAGTCTTTACAGTAGTTATCCTTTTTAAGGTATTAGTCCCAACAGCATTCCACTAATTAGGCCGAGAGTGTTTGGCATTAAAAAAAAATTTCTTTAAACATAAATATGCAAAAATCCCTTTTTGATGATGGATGGTAGTATTTTTTTTTTCAAAGATGACTATTTTTATTCCGTACATTTTGGTTAATGTTCGCTGTAAGGGCACACGGCTTATTCTGGGACTGATTCCAGCCGTACTGCGCGCCGTATTTGCGCTGCAGTACGGCTGGAATCCGTCCAAGTAACTACAGTAATCCACAGTTCTTATAGAGAACTATGGATTCCGTCTCTTCTCCCCGCTCGGCGAATTGCGGGGCGAAATCCGTCCCTGCAATTAGGTCGGCAATAAGCCGTGTGAACATTGCCTAACTCTTTATTAACTACAGATAAAGTTGAGAACAGAAAGAGGCACTCGGATACCCAAAGGATATCGGAGCCACCCTAGCATATCCGAGCAGCCCAATATGCCATACACTCTTAATGTGTCGCACTATATGGCATACAGTGGTATGGATTGAGCTTTCATTATAAAGGTATTTTGGGATGTTTTTCTGCCATATGTGCTGATTTTAAGCCTTAAGTGTGATGTGAACAAAGCTCTTCAGAAGTGCTCAGTGAACTTTATTAAAGGGGTTGTCTCACTACATCGATTCATCTTACCTCAGTCCTGTTTTCTTGGTTTCATTTTGAATTCAGGTGTATGTTTACGGACTTCCACTAGGCTGCAGTATAAGCCAGGTCTGTAGCTATAGCAACCAGTGCTGGCAGCCTATCAAGAGAGATCAAACAGGTCTGTAGCTATAGCGACCTGAGGAGCTGATGCAGCCCATACAAGAGGGGATATCTCAGAATAGGTAGGATACTTTTAATCGACATATATTGCAAAGTGACTTGTTTTTGCAAGATCTTTAACATGAAAAGCAATCCTTGTAGTGAGACAACCCCTTTAAGTTATGCCAAGTAGTATTCCATTCCATAGGGTCTTAAATAATGATCTTCAGTGGTTGATTGGGGATTTTTTTTTTTTTTTTATCTTTTGTACATGATAGGAGGATGTAGTTTCCCTAGTTGGCAGGTTTCCTTAAATGAGTACAGAATACACTTAAGTGGGTGTTTAGTATGTTTGTGTGGGTGGTTTTTGAACTTTTGGAATATCTCTTAAGAATGTGAATGTACAACCTGGACATTAGTCTGTTCTCCACAATCTTTTAATCCATTGAGCGATTTGTATAAACTTTTCTACTTTTAGGCCAAGTAGAAGCCTAGAAACCTATGAATCCTTTGTTATACTTCTCTTAAATTTGTAATTTTTTTCCCCCATCCCTGCAGTAATAGAAACTCAAGTAGTTTGGTTTTTCTATTAAGAGCAGATTTAGTCACCACATTAATGTGGTTAAATGCTATACCTTGTGAACCCTCATTAATCAGCCCTTACACTGGCTGTGCTGTGCGCTCCATTTCTCACTTGATAAGCGAATGTTTGCCCTTTACTGACAAGCTTTTAATGAAGGCAAAATTCAGCACTTAGCTGAGTAATGTATAGAGCGCAGGTACTTCAGCTCGTGTAGTCTGCCCTGTATTTTAGGCATCTTATCTTTTGGTTCATTCAATGTGTGTAATACACATACTTCAAAATCAAACTACAAATTCTCATCTAAATGGATGAAATGCATACTACTTATGTGAGCAGTCTATAAAATACAACACTTTTCCAGTAAAACTGTAAAGTTTAGATATAGATACAGTGTGACCTGAGCCCGTTCTTCCAGTCCTGTAATTCAAAGGGTGTTGAACACACCAAAAAATTGATGTGGTGTGCCCCAGGTGGCATACATTAGGCCTCATTTATAACAACCAATCCGAGCTCAGCTTTCAATTGTTTTAGAGAAATAAAAGCTTAGCTCTGATTGGTTGCTATGAAGAGCAAAAACAGTCTTTAAAGGGGCTGTCTTACCACATTGATTCATCTTACCTTAGTCTGGTTTTCTCGGTTTCATTTTTAATTCAGGGGTGTGTTTACTGGCTCCCACTAGGCTGCAGTAGAAGCCAGATCTGTATATATAGCAACCAGTGCTGGTAGCCTATCAGGAGAGATCAAACAGGTCTGTAGCTATAGTGACCTGAGGAGCTGATGCAGCCCATACAAGTGGGGATATCTAGGAATAGGTAGGACACTGCTAATGGACACATATTGCAAAGTGACTTGTTTTTGCAAGATCTTTAACATAAAAAGCAATCCTTGTAGTGAGACAACCCCTTTAACCATTAGTTCATTTTGATAAATGTGTACATTGTGGAAATGAGTGGACTTTCAACTTTTCTTTGGTAGGGTGTTCTGTTTGGAATGGCAACCAAGCTTCACTCCTCTATCTATTCACAGACAAAATGTGACAAAGATATGCATTGGACATGTAGAACTTAACTGGAAATAACAAATATGTACCCATAATCCAGGACCGCTTCATATAAACATTTCAGGGATCTGGCCTTTTATTTAGGTTGTAAGGGTACATTCACACACTGGATTTCAACGTGGATTCTGCATTAAATTCATTATTAAAATTCTTTTGCAATCAGACGGCCAAGAATAGGAGATAGGAGTCTAACCCATGACCAAATCAGAGGTGAAAATGCCTATTGTCCAGTTAAAAATCCTTGGCAGAAGTTAGAGGATTCTGATGTGTAAACGTACCATGAGAAAGATGAGGACACACACACACACACACACAACACACACACACACACACACACACACACACACACACACACACACACACACACACACACACAACACACACAACATACCACACACATACATACAACAACACTACATATACACACACAGAGACAATACACACACATATACACACACAAATAACACACACAGAGACACACACACACTCTTACTTTGTATTTCAAACTAGCAAGAAATCAGACAAAAATATCCAAAAACTGCTCCTACAAATATAAAGTTTGGGTGGAAGCTAGGGGTACTAGTTCTCAATGCATGGTTGGATGTGAAGATCTTTTAGAAGTCATATTGTAGTATTTTTATCCTGTAACCATTTTTCCAAAGTCTGCAGTGTATAGATGTATATCTGGTGTAAATTTCTTGGTCTAGATATGTACTTGGTCAGATGTGCATACTACTGGTACTTCCTCAAAATCTTGGACATTAAAAATGTAAGTGGCTCCCATGTGAATTCTCCTAAAACTACTGTTGTGGATATTAATAACTTATCAATAAATTTATTATTTTCTTTTGTTTGCATGGATTTAGTTCTTACATTGATAAAAGCCATATACTGTGCACTAAATATTTGAAGCTTTTATCCACCTTTCATCACTGACGTACTTTTTGATGACTTACTCATGTTTGATCCCTGTAATATCTGTAATCCTACATATTTTAAAGTTCTAATTTGTGAGTTGTGTTCCCCTTCATCCTTCCTAATTTTTGGAGCCGTGGCTTGCTTATGGAAACAAGGATGCAATAGTTTAAGTGGTGTGCTCACCATGCTGTTTCACAGAGCTTGCTCTTCACAGCCAGCTTCTGGCCTTCACTCCCTGGTTTGGTTGTGGGCAGGTTTACAGCAGTGTTTCAGCATATCGGCTATGCTATACATAGCCGAGTCTGTTAGTGACATTGGTAAAGGAAGGATTTAAAAACGAGGGGAGAAGACTACAGAGCTCTAACGGCTTAAAGTTTGTCAGTAACCTAGATAAACAAGCTCCTGTGCCACTAATAAGACACAGCAGGGAGTGAGGTCATGATCCTAGGCAGGACTGCTGGAGCAATGAGCAGAGAAATGGTAATCTAGGTAAGCTTGTGTACAAAATCAAGAGATAACTGCTCTAGCTCTTAAAAGGAAGCAAAATCGTAACCACAATGTATTTGTATAATTTACAGTGCATGTTTAAAACAAATCATTGTGGTGAGAATAACCCTTTAATGGGGTTTTCCAAGACTTTCCCTACAGTCCCCAATGTGATAAAGCAAAAAAAATAAAAATATTACCTACCTCTCCCAGTGCTGCCAGATCTCTGGTGTCCCCCACTAGTCTGTTGCTGATGATGTGATGCTCATAGTTTGTGGCACTGCAAGCACACACTGGCCTCAGTGGTCACCAGTGAGTGGCTGCAGCACTACATGAGCAATGAACGTCACATAATCAGTGAGGCGTCAGCGGTTGTTAAAGGGGTTGTCTCACTACATTGATTTATCTTACCTCAGTCCTGTTTTCTGGGTTTCATTTTGAATTCAGGGGTGTGTTTACTGGCTTCTACTAGGCTGCAGTAGAAGCCAGGTCTGTAGCTATAGCAACCAGTGGTGACAGCCGATCAGGAGAGATTATACAGGTCTGTAGCTATAGCGACCTGAGGAGCTAATGCAGCCCATACAAGAAGGGATATCTCAGAATAAGTAGGACACTGTTAATGGACATATATTACAAAATGACTTGTTTCTGCAAGATCTTTAACATAAAAAGCAATCCTTGTAGTGAGACAACCCCTTTAAAATGGATTAACGTCTTTAAAAGGTTTGTGTGCGATCAGTGAATGAGAACTCCTATTTACAGTACCAGTCTGGGGTCCTGACTGTTAACTCTTAGGCCATGTTCACACGGCTTAAAATGGGCCGTATTTCGGTCCGTAATTACGCGCCGAAGTGCGCCAATTTCGGGCCGAAAATGGCCCATTCATTACAGTAATTCACAGTTCTCATAGAGAACTATGGATTACGTCTCCTCCATGTGAATTACTAGCGGCGTAGACGCGCCGCTGGCAATTCAAGTCTATGGGCCGTCGAAGTGCCGGCCCCCTGCTCAGTCCCCCGCTCCCGCCCCGCCCCCGGTCACACGGCGTAATTGCGGGGCGTAATTACGCCCTGCAAATACACCGTGTGAACATAGCCTTAGAGCATTATCTAGACTGGATACTTTGCTGAGAGCAGATCTACTGTAGGTCTGTGGTGTGGGACTAAATGGGGAGTTTGTAGTCTATGGCCGTGTTCACACGGCTAATTCAAGCCGTAATTGCGGGACGGATTCCCGCCCGCAATACGGCTTGAATAAGGGGCGGGGGCGCAGCGGCGGCGCTGCCCTCAGGCCCCATAGACTTGCATTATCCACGGCGCGTATTGCGCCTGGATAATGTGCATGTCACTTTCTCCCCGCCTGGCGGATTCGCCAAGCGGGGTGGAGCGACTGAATCCACTGTTCTCTATGAGAACTGTGGATTACCGTAATTACTGCGACTGATTGGAGCCGTACTGAAGCGCAAATCCGGCGCACAGTACGGCTCCAATCCGCGCCGAAATAAGCCGTGTGAACACGGCCTAAGACATAAATGAGAACACCTGTCTTTACAATTAAACTGATATCTTAAAAAATTGGTGAGGTATAGAAGTCTCAAGTATATGAGAAAATTGCCAAACATTTCATTTGTACAGGGACTGAACTTTATTTATTAAAACGAAAAAAAAACAAACCTTTTAGTAAGTAAATGACTACATATCATCTTGAGTGATTAGGGTGCGTTGCTGATTGACGTAAAAAGCTCTAACTACTTTTGTTTCATGGAGTCATACCTAATTGAACACTTTTATATTTTGAGCCCCTGACTGAATCTCCGACAATCGGCTGTTGTCCAAACAATAGCTTTAAGCTTTACGTCAAAATATTAAATATGACAACCCTACATCTCCCCACAAAAAAAAAAACAGTAATATAGTTCTAGAATGCTTTTTATGGTAATTCTATTAAAAAAATAAAAAAAAAAAAACATGCATTTTATCTGTATTTTTAAGTCTCTTTACTTTCTTACAGGTTGTTCAAGTGTTAAATGCTGATGCTATGGTGGTGAAGCTGAGTTCTGGAGAGTACAAAACTATTCATCTTTCCAGCATCAGACCACCCAGACTTGAAGGTGAAGGATCTCAGGTAAGGATTGTAACTGGCAGGACCGTTCTAGCTGCTAAACCTATGTTAACATTTGTACCACCATACAACCCCTTTTACACATGGGCACATGTCCGTTTTTGTTTGTTTGCTAAAATATTGGCTTACAATTGAGATGTAAAGTAGAGGAAGAGATGCCAAATTCATCTAAATCTAATTATAGTTTTTCAGATGTGTGCCAAATTTAGTGCCTTGTGTCACTTTGATAAGGGTGGCTCAGTTTGTGCCATTTATGCCAGCTCTTTCCTATAAGACTTAATACATGTGTTTTGAATATTGACCACAGCCCTATAAGACTGCTCCTCAACCTTGATTTTTTATTTTGTGAAAATGTTAACATCCAGAATTCTTTATGCAGTATTAACCAGCATTTAGATAGAAGGTTGGTAAATATAACACATTTCCCAGGCCTCCTGTGCTATTACACTTTACCTAACACTGTTTTCAATGCTTAAAACAAATGGCGCTTACGACTTCAGTAGATCTGATACCAGCATAATGACTATGAATCTTACCTGGTATCCAAATTTAGAGTGTACCTCTAATTATAAAACAACTTTCCATAAACCAGCAGTACAGGCAAAAATAAAATAAAATAAAATATCTTTGTAATCCATCTTATCAGCCTCCTTTCTCTCCTTATCTGTTCACTCATAAATCACTAAGGGGGACATGTCAACCAATCAGAGCGCCCCCTTTCATTTTTTTTTCTGAGCTCCATATGAAATGAAAGGGGAACACTGGTTGCTTTGTGCAACAAGAAAAGTCTTAGACCGAGACAGTTTTCACACATATACCCCTTACTGTCTTCCAGAGGAGACTTTTATGTTCAGCTGCAACCTGAGCTCTGAATGAAACAGAAGTGCTGGCTGTATGTTTAGTGTTCTATCTTCAGTGCTGGACTTGCAGCTACACTACTTTTTACTGCTGTCCAATGTCCTCCATACTGCTGCTTGTGTCTTGAGTCTCTTGTTTTTTCTTTCTGACCCTCTCCCTCTTCATTGACTCCTATGGGCAGCGGTAACCTGAGCTTTCTGGAGAAAAGGAGGAGGCAGGCTGATAAAAAAGGAAGCATTTTTCTCTAGTAAGAGATATTGCCAAGTTTCTTTTTTTTTTAGCTTTTACTGTTGATTCATGGGAAGTCGTGTTAAAATTGGAAGTATGCATTTAAACACTATGTTTTTATGTGCAGTGGGTATAATTAGAGCCAATAAGTAAAGGCTGGATGCTATGTAACACACATTAGCATAGTTTGATTTCCTTTTTGAAGGATATGTATAAAAATAATCATAAATCACTATTCTATGAATGATTATTCTTGTGTACATCTACCCATTTATTGCGTTCCATCATAAATTGTTGACACAGATGGCCAATGGCATGACAAGGTAGCTGGTACAGACCTTTCACACTCCCTGTTTGTTTTCCAAGTGCATCCACTTCAGCATCTAGTAACATTGCCATGCTAATTGCTGTTTAATAGCTCTGGACTGCCGTTTGGCTTCTTGCAGCATACCCAGCTATAATTATAATTGGCTTTGGTTGAATAGCCTTCATTTTACCTATTCCAAGCTGAACTGTTGTAAGTCTGGAAATCTGTACTCTGTTTTTGGCTCTTTCCCACTCATACTGATGTACATTTCAAACACTTTGAGGCTTTTTATTAAATCTCTCACGCTGTATTATAGCTTTCTTTCCTAGGTTTAAACTGAGTTACAGCCTAAATGCATGCATGCTTTATGGTGTAACATGCTATTACATAGCTTTATTTATATCCAGAAGGTCAGTTTGAAATGAAGTCAATCATTTTTGACAAATTCCTTAATGTACCTTTCGATCCACAAGCATGTATTTGAATGCTACTAGATGCTCTCACCCTTATGTAGTGTATGTATATTTTTTGCACCTTGCGGTAACAAAATCTGCTAATAGTGAAAATGGTGCAGTTGAGCTAAACGTTTGTGAAACCATACAAATTTATTTTTCTGCATAAATTTGACCAAAAACTATTCCAGATGATGATACAGGTCCTAAAAGTATTTACAAATAATCAAATCAAACCGCTCCTTCCAAGGCCCATCTATTGAATTATAGTTATTGCTTTGACTGGGCCTTTACAAAAAACGTTTTTCTTCTTTAACCACTCTTTGGTAGAACTACATGTATGCTTAGGGTCTTGAATTTCCTCCATTTGTATACAGTTTGCAGATTGGTAGAGTCTTAACTCTCTAGAGATGGTTTTGTAACCTTTTCCAACATGATGAGTCAACAACTTGACAAGTGTTGTAAAGATAATTTTTTGATCCATCTTCATTTAGGGTGGATTCACATGTTCAGCTTTTGATCAGCAGTTTTTAAAGCTGAAACCAGGAATGGATTCAAAACAAGGAGAAATCTCTTCTTTTTTTTTTTTAAATTCACAATTAATAATGCAATTATGGGTTGGACTTGAAAAACTGCATATAAAAAGATTGATCCACAGAATGGGGTGGGAACCTCGCCTTCACTAGAGGTCCAATTAATGTGGTTTGCACCGTCGGTAAAATACCTTTCAGCCTGTGCTTTTATTGGTCTTAGAGAGTGGCTACTGTTTACCACTGCCTGCCATGCCAGTAGCTTCTGGTTGCTTCTGTCACTTTACAGGAACTGCCTTGCGTCTATGCAGGTCCTTATATTTGCTACCTTTCAAGGAAACCTGACTACCTTAGTCTGCAAGCATGAGCTCAGCGTAAGTTCAGTCCCATGACCTTATTCTAGTCTAAGTACTTGTGTAAAGAGGTGCTATCTTTTCAAGTGTTCACTCAATGTAATGTGCAACATACAAACATTAATTTGACTTTTAGAATGCAATTCGAAGGATACTTGCATATTCCATTGGTAACACTACAAATTCTATATAAACAGAGGATTTAACCAATATATCACTGCAAATAATAATCCCTGTTAAAACATAACTTTTACTAGGCTATCTAAAATAATACAATCTAAACCCCTATAAATTACCACCACATACCTAAATGATACAGCATACTGTGTACTATCCGTCAGTGGAGTATTCGCCCCGAAAAAGGGCGGCTCCGCTTTTATGACAGACAATATCACTATATACGTGTATAAACACCTTATATCCAAGCTATCCCGACGCGTTTCCCCCGTACAATTTTAGGGTTCATCAGGGGATTCAAAAAAACTCTTCTCACTGTGGAATAAGAGTACGCTATATACAACGCATATGCTACCTATCTACAACACATATACTTCCTATTCAGATTAAATAGGGAGACTGATACTTAGCTTTGATGCTGTCGGGTATAGGAATGATACTCCCCGCACTCCTTTGGTAGCTGGCACCAGGATAAGTTGGCACCCTCTTATCCTGGGGCCAGCATACCAAAGGAGCTGCGGGGAGTATCATTCCTATACCGACAGCATCAAAGCTAGTATCAGTCTCCTATTTAATCTGAATAGGAAGTATATGTGTTGTAGATAGTTGCATATGCGTTGTATATAGCGTACTCTTATTCCCAGCGGAGGAGTTTTTTTGAATCCCTGATGAACCCCTAAAATTGTCGGGGAAACGCGTCGGATAGCTTGGATATAAGGCGTTTATACACGTATATAGTGATATTGTCTGTCATAAAAGCGGAGCCGCCCTTTTTCGGGGCGAATACTCCACTGACTGATAGTACACAGTATGCTGTATCATTTAGGTATGTAGTGGTAATTTATAGGGGTTTAGATTGTATTCTTTTAGATAGCCTAGTAAAAGTTATGTTTTAACAGGGATTATTATTTGCAGTGATATATATTCCATTGGTAACAAGACATTATTACATAGAAAGATGAGAACTGTTCTTGTGCTAGCCCTCTTTTTTTTGTTGTTTTTTTTTTTGGCCCACTAGTGTACTTCCTTGGTTAGGTTGGAGATCTAGACTGCTAAGTGGGCCCTTGGGCAGTTTTATCTCTTTTTCACTGTCAGGTACTCAGGCTCTCACAGCCCCCATTTTTCAGACAAAGTCTCTAACCCTTCCACCAGCCTTCTCATAGTGTCTAATTGGTGCTGTGAAAAGCTCGCCTGGTGCACTCCACATGGCTACAACTGGAAAAGATGGAGCCCCCATCTTCTAGTTACAAGACTTTATAATTTCAGTTGACTACCAAGACTGCTCCAGATATAGAACTTATTCAGCTAAGGTAATTTCAGTATATTTTTTTTTTACTGACTTGCTTATACAAGTTGCCAATGAATTCATAACCCTTGAACTGTTCCTCATTTTTAAACGTTACAGCCACAAACATAAATGTGTTTTTTTGATATTATATGTGATAGAGCAACACAAAATAACAAGTGTTTGAAGTGTAAAGTAATTGATACGTACTTTTCCAAATGTTATCAAATTAAAAAAACTAAAGTGTGGCGTGCATGTGTATTCCGCCGCCTGTACTCTGATAACACTAAATCAAGTCTATTGTCGCCTAATTAGTAAATAGAGTACATTTATATGTAATTTATTCTCCGTATGACTACTGCTGATTTGTGAAGTCCTTAAATGTTTGTTAGAGAACATTAGTGAACATTCTGCATTATGAAAACTAAGGAATACACCCGACAGCTCAGGGATGAAGTTTTGGCAAAGTGTATTACAGGGTTAGGTTTAAAAACAAACAAACAAAAAAAAAATAGCCAAAGCACTGAACATCCCGTAGAGTACTGTTAAATCCATCATCCGTAAATGGAAAAAGCATGGCACAACTGCTAACTTATGTTGGAGACTCGGCAAGCATGTGGAAGAAGATACTTTGGTATTTAGGCCAAAATGTTACATTTTTGTCTCATCTGACCAAATGCTGTGTGTGGAGGAAAGTCCACACTGCACATCGCCCTAAACGCACCATCCCCACCGTGAAGCATTGCAATGGCAGCATCATGCTGGGTGGAGGGTTCAGCAAGGACAGGGAAGTCGGTCAGTGGTGATGGGACGATGGATGGAGCTAAATACAGGGCATTCCTGAAGGAAAACCTGTAAGAGGCTGCAAGAGACTGGGGCATATGTTCACCTTCCAGCAGGACAACGACCCTAAACATACAGCCAAAGCTGCAATTTAATGGTTTTAAGTCAAAGCATATTCAGGTGTTAAAATGGCCCAGTCAAAGCCCAGCCCTAAATCCCATTGAGAATCTGTAGCACGACTTGAAAATTGCTGTTGACAAATGTTCACCAACTAATCTGACTGAGCAAGAGCTATTTTGCAAAGAAGAATAGACAAAAATTCCACCCTCTTGATGTGTAAACCTGGTAGAGACCTACCCCAACAGACTTGAAGCTGTCATTTTAACTAAAGGTGGTCCTATAAAATATTTACTCAGAGGTGCTGAATACATATGCACGCAACATTTTTTAGTATTTTTAATTTGGAAAAGCACATATTTTCTTTGCACTAAACAAATACTTGCTACTTTGTGTCGCTCTGTCACGTAAATAATAAAAAAAAATACATTTGCTTGTACCTGTATTGTTTAACAATCAGGAACAGTTCAATGGGGGAATGAATCTTTTGTAACCCACTATATAACTTAAAGGGGCTGTCTCACTACATTGATTCATGTTACCACAGTCCTGTTTTCTTGGTTTCACTTTGAATTCAGGGGCGTGTTTACTGGCTTCTACTAGGCTGCAGTAGAAGCCAGGTCTGTAGCTATAGCAACCAGTTCTGGCAGCCTATCAGGATAGATCAAACAGGTCTGTAGCTATAGCGACCACAGAATAGGTAATCCTGGGAAATCCCAGAATAGGTAGGACACTGTTAATGGACATAAATTGCAAAGTGACTTGTTTTTGCAAGATCTTTTAACATAAAAAGCAATTCTTGTAGTGAGACAACCCCTTTAATGTTTCCTGTAAGCCAAAAGTTTGGGGGCTTCTGTTTGCTTTCAGATTGTTCCTAGGTTGACGATCCGTGTTTGGCCATAGTGACAGTTGTATGAAATGAAGATGCTGCATTAACCCCTTTATGGATGATGGATAGTGCTGTTTAAATCTGAGTGCACACCTCTCAATCTGGTGCTGGTGTATGCAATCACTGAACACTTGTCATTTTGTTTAAATTTGGAACTAGATGTTCTTCTCTAGCATATCAAAAAGACCTGTTAAACACCTGCTTCCAGAGTGAATAGGTCAAGTAGTCATTTGAAATACAGTCTTAGTGACTGGATATGAGTTTGTCAAGCCAATTATTCTTTAGGACTCACTTGCTGCATAAAATTGCTTACACACAAGCGGAGTCTTGTGTATAAACGAATGATCTGCTGCTTCCAATAACAATGTAAAATCTGCCAGCTTTGATTCAACACACATTAGATTTGTTAAATGTTGAGGAAGCCCTGAAGGAGTAAATATTTATGGAGAACTGCCATTAACATTTTAAGTGATTAAAGCTGACCTTGAATGTGTTTCTCTTGTCATTTCTTAACGGCTGAACTGCGGCAACAGCAAAATACCTCTCTCAAATTCTGACGGCTATCAAAAGCTCAACGGTTGGAGCCGTCTGTCTTTGCGGCCAATGCATTTCTAATTTTTGGGGTATGGTTTCCTCTCTGAATTGATTGGTCCACTTGAAAACAAATAAGTAACAGCTTAATAAAATACTGAATGGAGTTTAGTGGGAATCTACATTATTATGATATGAAAGGGGTTATTCAGAGTTAGAAAACTCTCTTTATTTTTGTGTATGTTTTTGTATTCGCTTTGTCGTAGCCCAATGACACGAGTTGTACTGTTTATGTTCAAAATAACAGATCCTTTTTGTGATTTTGTAGTACACCCTTTTAGTCTACAAGAAAATGTATATACAAAAGATTGGCTAATGAGTTCATGGACCTCGGTGGGTAGGTATGCACAGAAAATTAAACAAAAGTAGATAAAGACTTACTAAGACTAGGACCACAAAAAACTAAGAGAAAACCAAATCCTAAAACCGTTAATAAAACCGGTCTTTTTTTTTTTTTTTTTGTCAAGTTCTTTCCAAAAAAAGGTTGCTTTTTTGTCAGTTTTAGTTTTTTGCCGCGCTTTTTGTCTTTTTTTGGGGGGAGGAAGGGCAAAGCTTTCTGGACTTTTTTTAAAATTGTTTTCAGTCAGTGTAGTAATGTGTGCAAAGCAGAAATGCTGCCAAAAAACATGACAAAAGATGCACAAAACTCATCCCAAAAGATGCCCAAAAGACTTCTGTAGTAATTTTTCTGCTGGACACTGTCGGTTTTTACAACATGTTCCTAAAACCACCGGCGTCAGAAAACAAGCAGAAAAAAATGACCTGTGTAGACTACAGGTTGTTTTTGTATTAAAATCTATGTGACTATTATTCAGTCAGATTTTCAGCAGTTTAAAATGCTAAAACTGCTTGAAATCCAAGCATTTTGGTGTGCTGTGTTTGCATAGCCTAAAGGTGTACCTTCCATCAGGTTATGTTGCAAGATGATTGATGTGAAGTAAACAGCTGGTATTTATTGCTTGCTATCTGCATTACCAAACCTTCCTTTATTCAGTCCTAATAGCCCAGGCCTTCCCATGTTACCTTTATCCAATCGGGCAAAAATCAGTAGTTTAAATGGGAATTATTTCCGTAAGCAGTGGCAGATACTGTAGCATTTATTATTGCACTAGTAAAAGCCCAGTTAAAATTTGCTTTGTAGTTTCTGTGTGTGTATGTATGTATGTATATATGTCTGTATGTATATACATACATATATATACCCACACATATACCTGCACATCTCCCAGCCAAGGGCGCCACACAGAACCTTCGAATCGGATATATACTGGGCCTTACTAGTGCAACAGTAAATGCTACATTATCTGCCATTCGAAATAATTCCTATTTAAATGACTGTTTGCCTGATTGGGATAAATCGAGCATGGGAAGGCTAGCTCTGTCTGCATTACCAGTCCTTCCTTTGTGTGCATTTAAGTTTGTGTGTGCTCTCATGACCATCTTTTCCACTCGACCCAATACCATTGTCCCACCTCTCTACTCTCCATTTTCCTGAAAATTCCTTGAACAACACACACCTCTTGAATTGTCCAACCATCTTTCATCTAACTTCTTGACTTAAAGCAGTCTGGTAGACTACAGCACAGATTTTTTTTTTTTTTTTTTTTTTTATTGCTGTCTATGGGGCACTGGTTACAGTTGGATTTTACAGTATTCAGTATTTAGAATCCACCGAAAACCGAACAAAAGCCTGTGCTGTGTAGACGTAGCCTTAAGCCACTACTCTGTGCCGCTCTTTTTAGCTCTGTCCTCTGCCTTCGACACAGTTGACCACTTTCTAATCTTAGTTTTTCTTTTCTTGGCATCACACACTTGGCTGTTTCTTGTATCTCTTCTTACATCACCACACGAACACTTAGCATATCCCACTTTCACTCCAACTCCTTCTCTCATCATCTTTTTCTTGGTGTCCCGCAGTGGTCAGTCCTGTCCCTCTTCTCTCTTTATACCTTTTGGCTTCAGTGAACTCATAACATTACATGGCTTTTAGTACCACTTGTTTGTTAACACCCAAATCTGCATCTCTGTCCTGGATGCTCTCCTTTCAAACATCACTGGATGTATATCCTCCTTTTCCTCCCGCTTTTTGAAACTAAATATGGAGAAAACAGAGTTGATCTTATGTCCTCGTTCCCACTCAACCTCTACATTTTATATATCTATTACCTCCTGCCACCGCCACCTAATAAGCACATCCTGAATCCACTCCTTACTTGACTTTTGAATCTACAAAAGTGCTTGTGCATACCCTCGTTGTTTCTTGCATAGACTACAGTAACATCCTCATCTGAGGCCTTCCAGCTAGCACTGTTGCTCCCCTTTAATCCATTCTAAACTCCGACTGGTTGACCTTTCTCCTCGTTCCTCCTTCCAAGCCCTTTGCTGGATACTCATTGCCCAACAAATTCAGTTTAAGATACTAATCATGACATATAGGTTCTCCATAACCCTGTCCCCCCTCATATGTCTGTCTTAATCTCCAGATACCTCCCCTCTCACGCCCTTCTCGTCTCTCTACTTGTCACCTCCTCCTCGCACAAGTCTCCAAGATTCCTCCTGTGCATCCCTTAACTCTGAACCTCGCTGCCAGAACACTTGAGACTCTCATCCACCTTTACAGCTTTCAATAAGAACCTGAAAACCCATCTCTTCAGATAGCTTATAACCTACACTAACCCTGCTGCTCCTACACCATAATACAAACTGCTCCATCCCTTATTTTCCGTTTCCTTACTCCTCTATTGTAGATTGCAGCTTTCCCTGCCACGGTCCTCTTGCCTTCTGTATCAGATTGGTTAGTGTTATTGTATTTATCCTAGCCTCATTTTTTACTCCAACCCTTTTGTGTGCATTAATGATCAAAAATAAGTAACAAATGTAAAAGTGAGTTTCTATGTGCAGGCAGTCCCCAGGCTACAAACCGGATCGGGACTGTAGGTTTGTTCTTAAGTTGAATTTGTATGCAAGTCGGAACAGGTATATTTATTATGTGTAACTCCAGCACAAATTTTTTCCTTTTGGTTTTGGATAGTGCCGGGAAGGGTTTATACATTTGTTTTGCGGTCTGTACCCCTGTTGAGAAGATTTCACCTCCTGTTGCTGCTTTGGCATGCTGGAACTTGTCATTCTACAGCTACTATCTGCTGTGGAACATAGAACTACAATATCCTTCATGCCCAATAAGTGTCTGTCTGTAACTAGAGGACAGATGCAAGTCGGAATGATGTAAGTCGGGGACTGCCTGTATATATATGTGTGTGTGTATATATGTGTATATATATCATAATCATTGTGTGTATAATTCTTGTTCTCAGATAGTTTGTTGGGCTTTGCAAGTCATTTGTCATGGACTAGGGCACTATTTTAGGATGGGCTCAGCCTGACTTGATTGGTGAGACAAGCATGTACATAAAGGCAGGTTACTCTGCATGCATTTTTACATCAAGTTCTTTTAGCAAATCCTCTACCAAAAATGATTTTGGATGCATTTGTTAGGCAGTACTGAACAGCACAAGTGACCTAGCTCATCTTTAGAAGTTTTATACCTTTAATAAAAACATGAAAACTCAGTGAGCAGTAGTTAATTATTTAGGCTATAATCAGCCTTTACATATAGTAACATTAGATGGTTTATCAGCCTGTAAGCCTTAGCACAATTTGCAGTGTATAATCTGCGTCACTTGGTGGCAGGATAAACTGGAAAACAAAGCGTATTTTCCCCGTCAGCCACATTTTCAGTGGGTTACGTGTAATTCATATGATTCATTAGGTTGAATGAGGGCTTGCTGTTTTCTCTTTTGTGTTTGTAAAAGCTGCTCATATCTGACAGGTGGGAGATATTCTGAATACAGTTCTGTCATAGCAAATTCCTGTTTGTATTAACATCCACTGGGAAGAAATGCATAGAATAGTCTGTATGTGGCTGCCCTCTACATTCATTTGTGCATTATGGTATTTGCCACATTATCCAGGAATTTGTTGTAATCCTTTCAGTTGTGGAGACTTCTGATTGAAGTGTGAAATGGTTTTGATCTGTAGTGTGTATACTTAGTAGATTTCAACAAGTCAGTAAGGTTATGTTCATACTGCGTTTTCTGGGACCGTTTTAGCGCACTGAAAAATGGCCCAAAATCAGCCTCAGACAAGTTTCAAATCTTCCTTCATTGGCTATAATGTAAAATACACCTTGTTCACACACAGCATATATCAGAAGCATAATTGCAAGCTGATTTTTGGACATCGTTATGGCAGTAAAAATAAGTGGAGTGTCAATTTCTTGAGGCGTTTTTCTCTTGTAAAATTCCCTTAGAAAACAATGGGGATAGGATTTTTCAAAATACGCTGCGAAAAACCCCTCTAAACAGGCGTGTTTTGAAGCGTAAATTTATACTTCAAAAAACGCTGTCTGAACATACCCTAACATTAACAACAAAGTTAGTAAGGAATGTACCGTTATAACAATTGAGCCAAAGTGTAGTGCCAAATACAAAGTTTGGCAGCAGAATGTGACCTCTCCTGACGAACGTTGTCAAAATGCTCATCAAGGTGTATTTTCTTGTGGGACAAGGTCATTGACTGAATGTGGAACTCCGTCAGATGTCTTTATAACCCAACGCATGTGGGATATGAAGAGATGCGTTACATAGTTAGTATATGCTACATTGGTCCCTAAACTTACAATATTAAATGGTTCCAGGATCACCATAGTATTTTAAAAACATAAGGCTGTAGAAACTTGTAATTCATTGTGAGACCCCAAAATGTGACCCCAACATAATGCAAAATAAAAATGAAAAAGTTGTGCAGAAAACATATACAAATAACGCAAGTTCTTGCACATAACAATCAAAGAGCTGCTGGAAAGTCCTTTCTATTTTGGGGAAAGGAGCTTCTTTGGGTCACGAAAGTTATCTACAATTTACCAGAAAACGATAAGATGGTGCCCTCAACCAATGTCCAAAGGAGCCGCTCATCCCAGGACTTATAAATATCAGTATTGAACACATAGTACTGTACTGTAAGGAGGTGCTGGTAGTCTGCAAATCACTACATGCACTTTACTAATACAGATGTTTTACAAGTAAAATATCCATAATATTTGTTTGCATCAGTGTCTGGGACATTGTACAATAAAACCACACTCACCATACAATGTCCCAGGAAAGACCATTTTATGTTGAAAATATTGTATCCTGAGGCCTCTGGAACTTGAGGGATGACAGTATTTTGTATTCATAAATTTTTTTTCTTTATAGTCATGTGAACTTTTATGGTTAACTTTGCTTTTTGTTAACTTCAACAAACTTTATACTGTCTTAGCTGTCCACAATTTCTCATTTAAAATACATGTATATTTTTTTTATATTTGTACATCTTAGTCTTGCCCCACACTCCCACCCAGAAACTCTTAATTGTGATTTTACATTATTTTGCGGACAATCTTAATTGTGTTTTGATAAACACCGCATTATGTATATTCTTTTTATCTTATATTGTGCACAGTCTCCCACACCACCTCTTTGTGGTTCCAACAAAATGTAACTGTTGTATGAGGCCACTCACTGTGATTGTGTCAACTGTTTGGCAGTAGTTTAACTCCATGAAATATGTACAGGCAGTCCCCTAGTTGCAAACGGAGACTTATGGGGCGTGGCTGACATTCAACACTGAGTCACGCCCCATGATAACCAAAGTCCAGCATGCCACAGCTGCGCATAAGATACAGAACGTTAGGTGAAATCTTCTAAAAAAAGGGCACAGACAGAAAAACAAATGTAAAAACTGTTCCCTGCACTATCCAAAACTAAAAAAATATAGATTTTGCTGGACTTACATTTAATAAATATACCTGTTACGGGTTACATACAATTTCAACCTAAGAACAACTCTACAGTCCCTATCCCGTTTGTAACCCGGGGACTAACTGTATTTACGTAGATCACTTGTAATTTAGACTTGGGTTACTATGCTCAATCTCCGCAATATCCTGGCTGGAATGTGCTTCATAGGCTGGATTCACATTGTGTTTTCTGACGAGTATTTTGCAACAGTATTCCTAAGCCAAACCAGGATTGGATGAAAGGTATAATGGAGAAGCTTGTACTTCTGTGTTTTGGACCCATTCCTGATTTCGACTTACAAATACTGCTACAAAATATGCATTAAAAAAAACAAAGAATGGAACTGGTGAACCTAGCTTTAAAGAGTACCTATCACCTCCACACAAAAATTGATAGTAGATGGAATTATATAAGACTTTTCTCAAATACATGTCATAAGCAATCCAAAGGATTCCCCTGTAAAACGGAGGGGAACAGGTTTTACTTTCACTTTGTAACTCCGTAGAATCTTTATTCTGTTGGGAGTTACCAACTGTGCAGGGGGAGCTGAGGGCATAGATGCTCGTAAAGGGTGATCTGAGTCTTTTACTACATACAGTACAACAGGCACAGCACACTGAGGACATAGTTTGACAGAGTTTACCTGTTGCTTCAGCCTCCTCCTCCATAGAACACAGGCATCTATATATACTGCTGCTGGTGTGCACATGATGTAGACTTACAGGCTCCCTCCTGCACAGTGGGCTATCCCAGCTCAGAAGCAGGAGATTTGATACAACTGTCAACATAGTCATACATCAAGCTATCAGGTGCCGACTTGGCCCAACTTCAGAGATGTGTTAAAGGGCCAGCGCTTTTTTTTAAAAACATATTTACAGGTGAAATGCTTTGATTTTCCTAATGAATCATATTTGAGAAAGTGTTTGTATTTTAGTCTCCTGTTACTTCATGAGGCTTCTCTGAAGGTGATATGTCCTCTTTAAAATGCATGACTGTGAAGTCACATAGTAGAACAGGAAAGGGAGTTGTTTTTAAGAACCATTTTCCAAAAGTACCTAAATGACACTTATACATTTCTTGTCTGTTAATAATGGGTCCTATTAATATCTTCTTTGTTGTTGAAGGGAATGTTTCTTTTTATCGTTCTTCCTATAATGGGAAACTCATACAAATTTATTAAATTAAGTTTAAAATCAGCTTCTAGTGCCTACTTGATACCAATGTGTGGGTTAGGGGCGGGCAGCTTTTTTAGAAAAAAAAAAATTTAGCTGACAATTCTTTGTTCTAAAATAATGTTAGATGCTATTAGATATTTTATGCTTAGCACTGGGTTACTCATGATTCTCGTAGGTGATACCTGCTTACATGACTGTGAAGTCTGTACAGGTGTTGATTTTAAAGAAATTAATTAAATGAAAATAAAACATATACATTTTTCTTTAATAGACGGCTGAGTGGTAATACTGTTAGAAGTTCTGCTCTTCATATTATCTTGTTACTGGATACCATGTTCATAATGTAACACTTTATGTTGTTTATCCATGTGGAATGTTTTGTACATAGTTACTTTGTGGAAGCCTTTTGCTATGGACAGAAGTTTTGAACTTATACCTTTTTTTGGTAGATTGGGGTACAAGGCATTGATATAAAAGATATTTTAAAGATATTGTTTATATTACCTTTTTTGGTTTTTTTTCACTACTATTTCTCTTTTTGGACACCTTAAATGATATATTGTGGTATTATTTCATGTATAATCCGTTCAGTGTGGTGATAATTTTGGTGTTTCATGCAGGACCCAGATTTGTTTTTGTGGTTTTTACTTGATTTTATGGGTTTCTTGGGTCTTTTTGTTATTGATTATTATAATAAAATATTTTGAACATGCCCTTTTTCTTGGTTTACTTTGCATGTGGTTTGCGCCTAGACTTGCACTCATTCCCACTCTGCTCATAGCTGCAATCTTCATTTTTATTTAAAACGATGAAGATGTCTACAGGCTTATTGTCATTTCTGAACCAAGTTCATAAATGCCCCATTGACCATCCATAAAGTGCAAATTGATGTAGGCTATTAGTATTCTACAATAGAGGGATATTCCGTATGTTAAGTTATGATGTATCACTAGGTTTTATCCTAAGTTAATGATCAGTATATGTCTGACATCTGGGATCTGTATTGATCTGGAGATTGAGAGGAAAGATGTACATTTAGCTTTCACAGTTGAAACCAGAAGTTTCCATACACTATATAAAAAGACACATATGCATGTTTTTCTCATTATCTGACATGAAATCAGAATAATTTGTAGGTCGTCTTGCTCACACCTGCCTTTTCAGCTTTGCCCATCATTTTTCAATAGGATTGAGATCAGGGCTTTGTGATGGCCACTCCAAAACATTGACTCTGTTATCCTTAAGTCACTTTGTAACCAGTTTGGCAGCATGCTATGGGTCATTGTCCAACCACAACCCCACAACATGATGCTGCCATCCCTGTGTTCCACAGTTGGGATGGTGTTCTTAGGCTTCCAAGCTTCTCCCTTTTTACTCCAAACGTAACGATGGTCATTCTGGCCAAACGGTTCAATTTTAGTTTCGTTAGACCATTGGACCTGTCTCCAGAAATGTAGGTCTTTGTTCCTGTGTGCATCTGCAAACATTAAACTGCCAAGAAGAAGCCATTACTCCAAAAGAAACATATAAAAACCAGAGTGGCTTTCCAGCCCATGCTGATATAGTACTCGTTTCACTGTCCACATTGACACAATCTTACCAGCTTCCGCCAGCATCTTCACAAGGTCTTTTGCTTTTGTTCTTGGGTTGATATGCACATGTCGGACCAAAACACGTTTATCTCTGAGCACAGAACCCGTCTCCTTCCTGAGTGATATGATGGCTGGACATTTCCATCTTGTTTGTACTTTCGTATAATTGCTTGTACAGATGAACGAGGCACCTTCAGGTTATCTGGAAATTGCACCCAAGGATGATCCAGACTTGTGCAAGTCCACAATTCTTCCTGAATTGGCTAATTCTTAACTTTCCGATGAGCTTTCAGTATTCAATCGGTTGGACCTAAATTCCAGGTGAGCTGACAACTTTTTTTTTTGTTTTGTATAACTTTTCCATGATGTTGCACACAGAAGCAGTGTGTTTCTGGTGTGCTTTAAAATACATCCACAGGTGTCTCTAACTCATATGTTGCCAATAAAGCCATCAGACACTTCGAAAGACATGAACTCATCATATGGGCTGTTCCAAATTGTTTAAAGGCATAGTAATCCTAGTGTATGTAAATTTTTGAATTTGCAGAAAGTAATAAAAATGCCTTAAAAAAATTATTATTCTGGCATTTGGCAAATATAAATAATTTTGGGAATCCTAATTGACCTAAAACAGATAAGGTTTATTATTTCATGTCAGATAATGAGAAAAGCATGCAGATTTTTTTTTTATATAGTGTATGTAAACTTCTGGTTTCGACTGTAGGTAAACACTAAGGGCATGTCCACACGGCAAGGGTTTTCGGCCGGTTTTTCAGCCGGTTTGCGGTTTTTCAGACCGCTTGAAAAACCGGCCGAAAATGAGCAGAATTGTGCTCTATGGAAAACCCGTGCAGCAGTCCCCACTGCACGGGATTTCCGCCCGGCGGTTTAGTTGCCGGCGGACCGGCGACAAAACATTGAACATGCACAATCTTCCGTCCGGTTTCCGGACGGAAGATGTGCATCTCAATGGGAGGGGGCCGCGGCCGTGGGGACGGCCGCAAAGCCGGACAAAGCCGGTATTTGTCCTGTGCCATGTGAACGGCCCCTAAGAAACCCCCTCTTTTCTGAAAATCAATGGGGTCTGAACAGGCAGAATTGGTGAAGTATACTATTGCCGAAAAATGTATTTCATGTTTAATGGATATGTTTGAGCAGCCTAGTAAGCTTGGTCCAATTATTTTAAGCCTGTTAAGAAAAATCTGTTTTCTGGTCACTATATACGGACTGTCATTTTTTTTTTTTCCTATTAAGATCTCTGTAAAATGGAAATGTAAGTGAACACTGCCTGCCTGTTTGTATGCTTGATGTATTTTTCAGATGGCCTTGGTACACATGTATGGCTACAGGACCCCAGCTGCTAAGATGTAACATTCTGTAACTGCTTGAACTACAATTTCTCTGAAGGCTTTGGGGCCTAAAGCTGCTTTTCATATGCTAGGTGCTTTAATCCCATGCCACATTTTACATTTCATGTAACTGGCATGTGCTAGATTAGGGACTTATTTTAGTAATCATTCATTTTACTATAATTTGAAAAGCTAACATATTATAGTAGAGACTGATAAACCAGGAAATACTTTTCTTTAAGCATTTCTCCGCTTAACAGTTCTAACATGTTAGGCTCTATAACAACCTATTTTGCCTATATTATTATGTTCATATTCTGATGACTAGTTTCAATTGATCTGAAACCTCTCAATTTTTATCAAGTGCCGTTTTCATACTTCTTTTGTGCTGTTTAAATGGGTTTTACCACAAAGTAAAATTATAGTGGAAAGCTTGCAAATTAAATATTTTTATCATTCATCATTAAAAATTCTGTACCATTTCTGCTTTAACTGCTACCTTAGTGATCCATAGTGTACAGCTCGTCTCTTGGGGATACGACCAGGGCCGATAGCTCCTCAGTCCAGGCCGAGCATGCTGAGACATCACCTCCACTCTCAGGCAGCTTCATTGTCTCTTCCCTGCTTTGTAATCACATACACTCGGTGCTGAGTGAGTGTTCAACCCCAGGTGCTGTCATTCTACTCCTGTCCTCTGTACTCCTAAGTAATTAGTCAAACAGTGCAAATTAATAAAAGGAAAAAAGAAACCTCAATCAGGTATGTGAATTGAGAAAAAAAAAACACATTTTAGTTCCTGCAGGAATATCAACCTAGGACAGAGGTCCCCAACTCCAGTCCTCAAGTCCACCAACAGGTCATGTTCTCTGGCTTTCCTTAGCAGTGCACAGGTGATATAATTATGCTGCACAGGTGATTTCATTATTAGTGCATTCTGTGGGAGATCCTGAAAACATGACCTGTTGGTGAGTCTTGAGGACTGGAGTTGGGGAACACTGACCTAGGACACCTATGCTGAAAGGCAGAAGTGCTAACCACTTGGCTGCATTGTAGCTACTCACAGCTCTTTACATCAACACATCTTTGACTAGAGTGAGTACACTGTTAGAAAAGACATGATGATGTCAAGCCTGATGGGTCACCTAATATGCTGTTTAAACAAATCATACAAGCCCCCTTTTGAACATACTGAAAGCTGAAGCAGGACAAACCAGGCATTGAATGCCTACATGGTAAAACCGCTGTAACTTTGATTCAGGACTCTGGTGATATCCAGAATCCTGAAGGCTTTAAAGGGCTTCAGAATTAATTTTATAAATTTTGATTAATCGTCCAGCCCTAGAACCTAGTAATGGAAATACACTGGAACGATGCTTCTTCTATGGATTTGAAAAACTCTTTAACAATCTGAATAGCTGAAGGAAAGACTAAAAGCTCGGTATTAGAAACTGCTCTCTGACCTTTATAAAGATATATTATAAAATGATCACAAGGTTGGACCTAGTTAGATTATAAATAATATCTAATAATTGGTATTCTGTTTTTGTAACCTTGGTATGAATTGGACATGGGCTCCCATTTTACCCTTTAGGGTTTTAAACTAATCTTTTAATGCTTATTTAATACAATAAACTGTTCATAAGCACTATAGTACTTCAGCAAATCCACACTAAATTGTGAGAAATATTGCTCAGCATTTTGGAATCCATTCGGCAATTGCCACAAAATTGTTTTTAAGCCAAGGTGAACTGCATGAGTAAGTGTTTATATTTTTACACCCCAGAAATAAGTTGAAAATGAGTTTATAGAAGTGACAAGGTATTGAAGTCCAGGTATTTTAACCCCTGAAAGACCTGCCTAATTTGGGTCATAAAAAACAAAGCAAAAACCATAACTTTATTTTATTTTGCATTGACTCGGCTGCCTGTTTTCACAGAACATGTTGCATTTTACAGTGTCACCATTTTTCTGTACATACAACTTGCTTACTAGTTGTTAATTTTTTTTTTTTTTTTGTAAGATGGAAGGGGAACACTCAGTTACAGCAATCCTGTCATTGTAAATGTTGTATGTGTGTGTTTTTTGTTTTTCTTTTTGTGTGTGTGTTTTGAAGCCCTAATTAAACTCTTAGTACTAGATTTCTACTTAGAGAGGTTTTACCACCAAATCTGATAGGTGCGGGTCCAACCTCTGGAACCTGCACCTATCTCGGGAACGGGTCACTGAAATTTAGAGAGCAGACTGGAGAGCCAGCTGCACCTGCGCATGGCTCTCCATTCTGTTCTATGGGAGTCCCAGGCAGAGCCGAACACACTACTTGGCTGTACTCGGAACACCAATAGAACAGAATGGAGAGCTGTGTGCAAGTGCGGCCAGGTCTCCAGTCTGCGCTGTAACTTTCGGGGGCCTGTTCCGGAGATATAGTGGTATGTCCTCAAAGTTTATGGTGGTAAATTCCTTTAATGCTACGTCTACACGGCACTGGTTTACAGAATCCGCAAAATATCCGACTGTACACCATCCTCAAAGACCGCAATAGAAAATCTGAGCTGTAGACTAAATAGCACAGATTTTCTAGGTCGGATTATAAATCCGAAATCCAATTCAAAAATTTGGACCGTGTTCTATAATCCACTGGAACACGTTAATAAACGAAAATCGATTATAATATACCGGTTGGATTCTATAACAGAATCCAATGGTATTTTACTTCTGGCGTATAGACAAAGCCTAACACTTTTTTTTTTTTTTCCCTTTTTTGTTTTTAAGTTGACAATGGTATGATCACTAAGTACTTCAAAGCATTCTTGATTATCATTATAAAAAAGGCAGGCAACCTGTTTGGCATAGCCTTAATTATACTGATGTAGACGGAACCGCAAAGGGGCTCGATGTCCTAGTGGGGAGGTCAAATCAGTATATTGGTTGACACGTGCCAGAGAGAGTAAGAATTCACAGCCTGACACTTTCTCAGTCCAGTGAGTTCTCTCAAGTTTATTGCAGAGACATGTTTTTAACCAGCTGGGCGTTTACACATTCCATAAGCAACATGTGACATTACATCCACCCTCTTAATTGGCTTTTCTTATCTACATTTTAAATGACACACCCCACCTTTTAACAGAATCAAAACAAGTTAAGGCGAGTAGCCATTTTGGCATATCAGGGTGTGTCTGAACACAGACGCCATCTTGTGGGTGGAATAGACATCTCACATAATACATTCCATAACAGTTATCTCTACAAACAGATTTATATGCAGCCATTTGTTAACACATTAAAGTGTGTATGGTTATACAGGCAGCTTTTACGTGCAACAATATAAAGACATGTGAGGTATTATACTGATTAATACATTAAAATAGAGGCACAAAGGATCACACATATATACAACCTTTGTTCCAATCCACAACAATACCATTGGCAAACCCTGAGGCCTTTGTTAGGCCCTGGTTGCCATGTTAACCCGTTGGTAATATGAAATTGAAATGTGGCATGCCAGTGGCCAGTTGTTTTAATTCCACTGTGTAATAGAGCCCTGCTGTTTATCTATCAGGTTCACCAATGGCATCTGTTATATCACCATGATATCGGATTGCAGGAACTAGCACCTAATTACTACCTACATTTGTGTCACAGGTCATTGAGGAGTTAAAGGAAGGCATTATCGTAGTTTTGGTGTTGTCTATCAAATTTTAAACTGGTCCCATCCGTTCTTAAAAAAAAATGTAGAAGTCATAGTAGATTAAATAAGATTTCTTTCAAATACATCTCCTTATTAAGTCAGTCCTATCAGCACTAAGGGAACAAAGGTTTTATATTCTGTTTAGCAGAAAGAATACAAAAATCTAGTGACCTTTTTTTTTTCCATATCCAGGTAATAACAACTTTGGGGGGGAGGGATATTTTACACAGTTTCTTAATATTAAATGGGTTGGTGTGCTCGGATGTTGCAAGAATTCTAGTGAGAAATTCTATTTAGTCTCTTTTGCCTCTTTGTATGCTAGTGCATGGCGCGTGACGAGAAAAATAGGATGATCAAATTGATCATCCTATTTTTCTCGTAAATACATCAAATGTCATTCACCTATCAAATTCACTAATGTATCCCAATGGGCAGGGAATAGGTGAAATGCAAATCTGGTGAATATATTCCTCCCTAGGAGCCATGTACACTACTGTGCTGTGGTGTTGTAATAAACACAATGCCCCAAAAGATTAGAACCACTTATAAATAACATTACAATTCATTCTTTAGGAGCCGTTAATAGTGGAAAATATCTTATTGCATTATATTTACATTCTAATATAAAACGATATATACAAAGGCAGAAAAAAGCTAGAATTACAGGGAAATGTAGTGCTTCATCAGTTTGTCTGTTTCATTGTACTTTCGGTTTCTCAGTTCCTAAAATCCAGGGGTGTTTCTTCCCCTCCCAGCTGAGTGTTTCTTAACTGAAGGGTGATGACATCGTCCCCCCCCCCCCCCTTCACTGTTTATGCTCTCTCCCGAGTCAGTTTGTTTGAGATCATCTCCCCCCCCCCCCCCTCCTCTCTGTCGCAGTCCACATTGTCACTGTGTCGTTTCTGTCCCTATGCAGTCTTATTTTGTAGGAGCTGTATGTTTACATAGCACGGCCCTGCATTCAGTCTAGACAGTCTTCTATGAACTCGTAGCACTGATCTCTTCTCTCACAGCTGGAAGTTTGTAACAGTTGAATCCAGTCTTCTGAGAACTCATATAGAGCAGCATAGATCTGTCTCCTCTCTATGTTTCCATGCAGGAGCATTAGGCACCGAGCACAATTCTGCTGTTTTCTGATTGTAGAAGCAGCTGCAGTGTTACTGTGGAGCTGCTGGCTGTGCAGAGTGAAATGTTACCGACCCCTTATTCTGAGTGAGAGAGGCAGGAATGCACGCTCATGTGAATACGACCGGGGGGGGGAGGGGGGGGCAGACGGGATGCAAATTAGTAGAGCCGTCAGCCAATGAAATGAAAAGAGGTGGAATCCGACCGACACTGGGGAACAGTATTTACACAAAACAAAGATAAGGGAGACTGTGAAAACAAGACCGCTTTGCTAATGACATCCAATTGCAAAGTTGCTTGTTTTCACTTTCTCCTTATTCTGAAGACCATTTAATGAAATGATACAACCCCTTTTAAGGCCTGGTACATGTAGCCAAATGCACACACGATGGGTAGTGCATCTCCTCACGGCGGCATCTGATGTGTGTGCAGTGTAATGGCTTATCTGTTCAGGTCAGGTGGTATATACTATTCTTACTGATTATGACTTACCCAGTATAATTTGTATCACTATTTGTTTAATGCGCTGACACAAGGAATAGTGGGTGCATTACTTTTCATCTTTAAGCGTTCATGATTAATAAAGAATGTTTTGTAATTTTTATTTGAGTGGTTCTGATCTTTTTCTGTTTCTCCCAGTTTACAAGCAAGAGGTCCCACAGAGCTGTCGAAATAGTGATCCATCACTGCTAAATGTGGAGAGCTCGACTTCAGTCTTTCTTTATTAGTAAACTAAAGACTCTCTTAATTTTTCTAATCCTATATTTTTGACAGAGGTTTTATAGTTTAGTCTTCTATTGAAGAAGAAACCATGATATCACTGGCAAACTCGTGCGTGCATTGGCAGCCACTTGTGGGCCAGGTTTTGTCCGAAGGCAGCTACAGGACTCTCTGACCTTACACTTAAAATATTCATTTGTCGAACGTGTGTTTGAACATTGTGGTATGTAAATGTAATTTGTTTAATTGCAGCCATGACATTAAACATTGATTTAAATGATTAATTTTTGATAGTTGAGCCTGTAGCGTTGTGTGTAAACACTTGTCTGGATACGCGCTTTGATTGCTAATACCTGCTTGTGTCAGTTGACCTCTTACGGATAGAAAACCAAAGTTTTAGTTCTAATACATAAATTTGATCACTTAGGTAGCAAGTTGAAAACTTCTAGTTGCATCAGCCACCTGGCTCCAGAGAGTTGCCCAGTTCTGAAATACTGTCTTACAGCCTTTAGTACTTTTTAGCTTTCACACTTTTACTGTGAATATTGGGTCTTCCGGTTTCATTTGTTTGCTGTATAAAAGAATCAAGTGTGCATTGATATTGGTTTTCTAGATTTACTTGACATCCCAAGTAGAGGGGAATAATGGGTTAATGTTTGCTATTGTTTTACTTAAATGAGAAGGATAAGTGTTTATAAATCTTTTACAACTAATTGAGGCCTTAGGAAGAGAAAAAAAAAACCTATTTCATTGATAGTTGCTGAGCAATACGAAGTTGGCCAATTGGGCACTAGGCAGGTTACAAAATTATTAAATTGCTTATTTCCATAATCACCCATTAAATGATTCCCCTAAAGAACCAATTATTTTCTGCATCCAAATATGCAAGGTATAAAATCAGTTAAAAAGCATATTTCACAGGAGCAGGACTTGTCATCAAAAGAAATGCAGGAAATTCACCGCCAAAAGCTCTATGTAGTGATTTGCATTTATATAGTTAGTTTTCCGTGTAATGCATGCATATGTATCGCAGAACCAGGTACTGGCACATGTCTAACAATGCAGTCCTGGCATTTAATTACGAGGCAGAAGATTGCTTTCATAGTTTTTCCTGGTCATTTCAGTTTATGCCAGTAAATAGATTGTTATGGCTGTTTATTGGCCATATCTAGGTTGATGGCGCACCAGACTGTTACTAAAAAGTAGTAAATGTGTCCTATGTTTATAATGTAATAAGGGGTGATTAGCATGAGCAGACTCAAAATCATGAAAAGAACCACATAAAAATGCAAAGAACTGTCCTTTAGTGAATGTACTACTAGAAAAACAAACTATAAAATGCAATTCGTATTGGAATGCAAAGCACGGAGACGGCAGCAAAACACTAATATGGATGATCAGGTCAAAGAGGGATGTAGCATGTTGGATTTTAGCATCCTTTGTTCCCATGGAAATCCCTGCCAGAGTAACTTATCCCCTTCTCTTCTGTAGAAAACACACACACATTTGGCTGGGTGTATATGTTGATGGGGCTGACCATTACTGAATGTAATACGTTGAATGGATATTCAGTTTTCTGTTACACAGCTACCTTGTATAAATATACTCAAAGGGAAAAGGATTGTCGCTTTTTCTTGGCTTCACTTTCAACAGACTTCTATTCTGCCATCGGCAGCATCAACAAGTCTTCCTGCAGGCTTCAAAGCTACTTGTTGGAGGGCTAGTCGTCCCACTCAAAAACTGTTTGGCAGGGGGGGGGGCGGACGGTCCATCTCACGGAAGATATCTTGCAGGTCTTCCACGATTATTACTCCAGGCTATACCATCTCCTCGCTCCTGAGGTCATCTCTTTGCTCCTATTTAGAGAGGACGGCCGTCCCTCCCCTTCCCGTTGAAGCCCTCTCCTCTCTGGAGGAACCGTTCTCTGGAGAGGAGCTAGCAGCAGCGGTACGGTCCTTGCCCTCTGGTAAGAGCCCGGGCCCAGATGGCTATACGGCTCTATTTTATAAAGCTCTCCGGCCCGAGCTGACTCAGCCCCTGCTCCGTGCATTCAACGAGGCGTCCGCGGACTCCCCCTTCGATCCGGCCTTCCTACGGGCTCACATTGTTGTGATTCCTAAGGAGGGCAAGGACCCTTCTCAATGCCAGAATTTCCGCCCCATCTCGCTAATCAACACGGATGCAAAAATCTTTGCCAAAATGCTTGCAAATAGATTGAACCCGCTGCTTGGAGACATGATCCACCCAGATCAGGTGGGGTTTGTGCCCTCCAGAGAGGCGAGGGACAATACACTCAAAACCTTTTCCCTAATCCACCACGTCCGTGTACAAAAAACTCAGTGTCTTTTCTTATCACTCGACGCAGAGAAGGCCTTTGACAGGGTCGCGTGGGCCTTCTTGGAGGGGGTATTACAGTCGTTGGGACTTGGCCCGGTGATGCGTGGAAAGGTGATGGCCCTGTATAATTCACCTCAAGCCCAGGTGAGGGTCAACGGGGCTTTGTCCCCCCCTCTGACGATCGGAAATGGCACCAGGCAGGGATGCCCCCTCTCCCCTATCCTCTATATTTTGGCCATGAAACACCTGTTGCGAGCGCTGCGTAGGGACACCCGAGTACGGGGGATCCAGGTGGGGGGCCATCATTTCAAATGTTCAGCTTTTGCTGATGATTTGCTCCTTTACCTTGGGGACCCTGCCTCCTCGCTTCCGGCGACAATGGAGGTATTAGAGGAGTAAAGCCTCTATAGCAATCATAAAATCAACATGACGAAAAGTATGGCAATGGGGCTACATATCCCTCAGGACATCTTATCCTCCATGAAGGCCGCTTTCCCCCTTTCTTGGGAAGTCTCCTCTTTTAAGTATCTAGGGGTCCACGTACCCTCAAACCCAGACATGATATTTGATTTAAACTTTGCCCCGTTGTTCGCCAGGATTAAACGGGACCTCCTAAAATGGGATAATAAAGATTTCTCATGGTTAGGTTGGATAAACATCTTAAAGATGAATGTCCTTCCACGCCTGCTGTATCTATTTCAGGCAATTCCTACACAACTCCCCAGAACCTTTTTCAAAACCTTGAGGCAGCTTACGTCCCAATTCGTGTGGGCAAGGGGTAGGCCAAGAATTGCGAATGCTACTCTATGCAGGCCAAAGGCCGAAGGTGGCCTGGCGTTACCGGACTTCCAGGCCTACTATTTGGCCGCGGTGGTGGTGAGAACGCTGGACGCCTTCAGAGGAGGAAGTTCCAAACTCTGGGTACAATTAGAGAACCTACTGTATGGGGCTCCCGTTGCAGCACTCCCCTGGCTCCCGCCCTCGGTATTGCCCAGAGGCCTCCTTGCTCGCACCCCATTGATCGCGCACACCTCGGTCTTGATATTCCGTTCCTATGCTTCCAAACTGAGGCTTTTCAGGGTTGGCGGCCCATGCACTCCGCTGTTGGGCAACCCTGACATACCTGCCTCTCTATGCTTGAAATAGAGCAGTCACAGCAGCAAGTAACCATAAACTCCAAAAAATTGAGTGCACGCCTAAATGACCAGGATCCAGGTCAAACCATGAGTAATTCAAAAAAGTAGAAAAGGCAGCACTTTCAAAAAAAGTGAGAGATTTATTGACCCAACACAGCAACGTTTCAGCCCTCACCAGGGCTTTTTTCAAGCTCAAAAAAGCCCTGGTGAGGGCTGAAACGTTGCTGTGTTGGGTCAATAAATCTCTCCCTTTTTTTTGAAAGTGCTGCTTTTCTACTTTTTTGAATATCTGCCTCTCTGGCTGTAGCCCTCACACGGTTACTGGGAACTGAAGCTACCACTTCGGTCCTCGATCGGGTGCTCACCTCTGGGGACCTGAGGGGATACGAAGCATTGGTTGGCGAGGCTCACACGGCGCAGTTCTCCCGATTCCAATATTATCAATTATGCAGCTTTTACTCAAAGTGGAAAAGGTCGCTGGGGCCGCTTAGAGCCCCAACCACCTTCGAGCTGTGGTGTATGGGACGATACTCTGAGAGGCGGGCCCTCGCTGGCCTGTACAGACTTTTAATTAACTCTGAGGCCGGTGACAAGCTGTCCTTTCAGAGTAGCTGGGAAAGGGAACTCAATCAGACTCTTTCGGGAGATGACTGGTCCAGGGTGTTTCAGCTGACCCACAGATCTTCGGTGTCCTCCAGGGCCACGAGTTGAATTATAAAATTGTCACAAGATGGTACCGCGTCCCTGCCCTACTCAACTCATTTTACCCCTCAGTCCCCGCTGTCTGTTGGCGGTGCAAGAGGGAGAGGGGGACGATGACTCATGTCTGGTGGGGCTGCCCAGTCCTGCAACCATTTTGGAAGGGCGTGCTTCATATGATACACAAAATTTCGGGGATCAGAGTGCATAACTGCCCTGCCTCAGTTCTCCTGTTTGACATTCCGCTTCCCACTGCTCTGCTAAAATCCCACCTCCTGGTTTTCCTTCTTCTTGCAGCCAAAATTGTAATTCCCAGACTCTGGTTATCAACTACCTGCCCAACTATGACAGACTGGATACGGGAGGTTCATGTGCTTCAGCGCCTAGAGGAGTTCAGAACCGATTCTCCCTTGCGCTATAGGCAATATCTGCAGGTTTGGGAGGACTGGATCTCTTTTTGTGACACGGATGATTATTTAACTTGTTCCTGGTAGAGTCTTTGGGTCTGGAGAGGGACTGGGCGGAAATGGGTGGGTGGTATTTCAGACCTGCCACTGGTCACTTCTCAACCCCTTTTCTGTTTGTTTGCTTTTTGGCGCGCTGTGAGCCCGGTGAGCCAGCCGCTGAGTTATGTTTTTCCTTGTTTATAGTATTTGTTTTTCTTGTTTTATGTCAATGATCTAGCTTTGGCCTACACATGAGGTTGCTTACTTGATGTGCTGGTTCCTGAGATGCACACGTGAGGGCCCTGAGGCGAATTGGACGGCCGCCCCATGTGGGGGGTGCGGTTCCAGCCCCGAACCCTGAAGTGAGACAATTGTCCTTCATTCTGCGCTCAGGTTGCAGATTGAGTTACTAACATCTGTGTGCTCTCGCTTTACCCTTGTTCGCCTCTTCCATTACTTTATCTCTCCCCTCCCTGCTTCCCCTTCACACCCGCATTCTCCCCTCTCCCTCCTTCTCCCCTTCCGGCTCTTACAACATTGGATGCCATTGTCTGGGCCTTCTTATGTTGCTGCTCAGGAATTATACTATCATGTCCTTTGCCAATGTACTACTTAATTGATATATTGTGTAACCTCTGTGAAGTGTTTTTTTTCCTGTATGTTTCACGAGCTTCTTAAATAAAAGCACTTGAATGAGAAAATAAAAAACCTGTTTGGCAAAGATATATAGATAGATATAGATATATATATATATAGATTATGTATATATATGTGTGTGAACGTGTATATATATGTGTGTGTACGTGTATATATATATATGTGTGTACGTGTATATATATATATGTGTGTACGTGTGTATAGATACAGTTGAAACCAGAAGTTTACATACAATGTGTAAAAAGACACATATGCATGTTTTTCTATCTAGCATGACATCGGAATAAAAAATTACCCATTTTAGGTCAGTTAAGTTTACCAAAATGTATATTTGCCAAATGCCAGAACAATATGAGAGTGTGAATTTTTAAGCCATTTTATTACTTTCTGCAAAGTCAAAAGTTTACATATATTTCATAAGTGTTTAGTACTATGACTTGGCTCGTTTTGGATATCCTTCCACAAGCTTCTCACAATAGTTGGTAGGAATTTTGGCCCATTCCTCTTGACAGAACTGGTGTAACTGAGCCATGTTTGTAAGTCTCCTTTCTTGCACCTGCCTTTTCAGCTTTGCCCATAAATTTTCGATAGGCCTGAGATCAGGTCTTTGTGATGGCCACTCCAAAACATTATCCTTAGCCACTTTGTAACCAGTTTGGCAATATGCCTCGGGTCATTTTCCATTTTCCCGCCCAAGCTTTATCTTCCTTGCTGATTGTTTGAGTTGTTGCTTTAGTATTGCCAAATCTCCTTTCCTCTTGATGCCATCTATTTTGTGATGTGCACCAGTCCTTCGTGCAGCAAAACAACCCCACAACATGAAGCTGCCACCCCTGTGTTTCACCGTTGGGGATGGTGTGCTTAGGCTTTCAAGCTTCTCCCTTTTTTCGTCAAACGTAACAATGGTCATTATGGCCAAATAGTTAAATTTTAGTTTTGTCAGACCACAGGACATGTCTCCAAAAATGTGTCCTGGGTGCACTTGCAAACCTTAATCTGGCTGTTATAGGTTTCTTTTGGAGTAATGACTTCTTCTTGGCAGAGTAGCCTTTCAGTCTATGTTGATACAGTAATCATTTCACTGTGGATAATGACACAATCTTAACAGATTCCACCAGCATCTGAACAAGGTATTTTGCTTTTGTTCTCGAGTTGATCTACACATGTTTGACCAAAGCACTTTTATCTTCTTCCATTTTCTTCCTGAGCAATATGACGACTGGACATTCCCATCTTGTTTGTACTTGTGTATAATTGTTTTTACAGATGAATGAGGCACCTTCAGGTATCTGGAAATTGCACCCAAGGATGAACTGGACTTGTGCAAGTCCACAATTCTCTTCTTGATATCTTGGCTGAATTCTTTAGACTTTCCCATTATGTTACACGCAGAAGCAGTGTTTCCTGGTGTGTAATAAAATACATCCACAGTTGTCTCTAACACAGATGTTGCCAATAAACCAGAAGCTTTCAAATGACATTATTGTATGGGCTGTCCAAAATTGATTAAAGGCATAGTAATCATAGTGTATGTAAATCTTTGACTTTGCAGAAAGTAATAAAAATGCCTTGAAAAATTATCTTTCTCTCATTATTTTGGCATTTGGCAAATATGAATAATTTTGGTAACCCTAATTGACCTAAAACAGATAAGGTTTATTCTGACTTCATGTCAGATAGCGGATAAAACATGCATATGTGTCTTTCTATATAGTGTATGTAAACTTCTGGTTTCAACTATGTATATAATATTTTTTTCTATAAACACAGAATGAAAAGAGTCTATAGCTACATCGCAGCTTTCTCTGTAGCACAGTGTCAAAGGACGCGGTGTCACCTAACCATATCTTGGCTAATGAAAGTGAATGTGGTTGCATTGAGATCAGCAAGAGATAGTGATTTAGATGCATTTTTGGCTTCTGATTTTTTTGCTCCTCAAACCATGTTAAAATTTGAATTGCATATAAGTTTTCATTTTTTGTTATACTAAGGAATACTGTAGTTTTTCCTAAAATTTTCTTGGGTGTTGGAGCAAGTTACTAGTTCCTCTCCTCATTACACATTTATTTTTTTAACCTGTACGTTTTTATTTGTGAAGGCTCATGTACAAGAACTACAGTTTGTCAAAGCAGCTTCTATCTTCAGATTGGCAGGATTCTAGAGGTTGTAGACATATATATAAACAAAAGTCGGCACTCCCATTACCCTCTGTACTGCATTTGTACACCTGTGCTTGATCCAAGTTTAGCCGTCAACGCCCGGAATCCTTGGCTCATGGCAAGAGCCCAACAAGAAAAGCAACAAGATCCAGCGGACTTCCAAACTTCATTTTCAAACTGCTTTATTCCATTATTCCATAGCAGGGGGTACACTGACGCTCCAACGCGTTTCGGGCAAATGCAAGCCCTTGATCACGGAGATACTCCGTGATCAAGGGCTTGCACTTGCCTGAAATGCGTTGGCGCGTCAGTGTACACCCTGCTATGGAATAATGGAATCAAGCAGTTTGAAAATGAAGTTTGGAAGTCCGCTGGATCTTGTTGTTTTTCTTCTAGAGGTTGTACCCTCACCAATATTGTGCAGCAACCTATTCCCCACCACTTAAATTTAGAGGCTTACATTTTGTAACTATGGAGTAAATCCTCATTGCATTGTATTCATTTTTGTGTGGGTTTTTTTCCTCCCTCAAATAATGGTTCAAACACCTGTACAAAAGCACAAAGATCAGTGTGTACAGGGCTGTCGGATTGACAATCCTTCTATTTGGCTCTGAGTAATAGGTCATCTGTTACCACAACCTGTGTTTGTTTCCATCAGTGCTGCCTCATTCTAATCATTCATTGGTATACCTTCTTTGCCAGTATTAAAGTCCGGAGACGCACAAATGTTGTAAGCGTTAAAACCATGCTGTTACAGACACATCTACGGTAGGCAGGAGGTATCTCCAGGATGGAGAATCACCGTTTGATCAGTACTGTGTTATATTGCAAGCTTAGAACTGGTCCCCATAGCAAAAAGAAAAGTGGAAGAATTCTCTAACAAAGTACCTTGAAGCCTGCCTTATTGATCTCAACATGTAGTCTAGTTTAGTCTTCAACCTCGAAGCTTGGAGGTACATCATCCACCAAGATGCTTTCTTTTTTGGGAACGCTCACAAAGCTGCTCTTGAGGACAAAAGGAGACTGAGAAGGAACTGTGAAGTTGCAGCACCGTATTCAGTACAAACTTTCTCCTTTCTCCTACAATCCCCTGGCCAGATGTGCCTGTCTGGAATTGGACTTGTCAGACAATAGTGAGCCTTAAGTAGATGTGGTCTGCCCCCTACCGAAGTCTTCATTCTGACCAGACAACACATATCTTTTGTAGGTGGTGCATATTTTCCCTTGATTTGGGTGTCTGTTGACAGCATTCAAGCTTTATTTCATATGATTTATTAGGATTTGTTTATGCTCAATCTTTTGTATTTAATTTCCATCACAATTAAAGGGGTTGTAACATTTTATTAAATGGTCTTCAGAATAAGGGGACAGTGAAAACAAGCAACTTTGCAATTGGATGTCATTTGCAAAGTTGTCTTGTTTTCACAGTCTGCCTTAGCATTTGTTTTGTGTAAACACAGTTCCCCAGTGCTGGTCTGATCTCACCTCTTTGCATTTCATTGGCTGCTGGCTCTACTAATTTACATTCTGTTCGGCCCCCGGTCGTTTTCATGGGAGCATGCATTCCTGCCTCTCTCACTTAGAATAAGGGGTCGGCAACAATTCACTCTGTACAGCTAGCAGCTCCTCATTGACACTGAAGCTACTTCTACAATCATCAGAAAACAGCAAAATTGTGCCTCAGTGCCTAATGCTCCTGCTTGTAAGGGGCCAGCAAAATTTCACTCTGCACAGCCACCTGCTCCTCAGTGACACTGCAGCTGCTTCTATAATCAGAAAACAGCAAAATTGTGCCTCAGTGCCTAATGCTCCTGCATAGAAGGGAGACATATCTGTGCTCTGGTGGAGTTCATAGAAGACTGGATTAAACTGTAACAAACCTCCAGCTTTGAGAGGGGAAGAGATCAGTGCTTTGAGTTCATAGAAGGCTGTCTAGACTGAATGCAGGCCTGTGGTATGTAAACAAGTCTTACAAAATAAGACTGCAAAAGGAGAGGAACGGCACAGTGACATGTAGATGGGGGGGGTTGAACACACTGACTTGGGAGCGAGCACGAACAGTGAAGGGGGAGGATAATGTCATCCCCCTTCAGTTAAGAAACACCAAGCTGGGAGGGGAAGAAACGCCCCTGGATTTCAGGAACTGAGAAAATGAAGCTACAAGAGAACAGCTGAACTGATGAAGCGATACATCCTCTTGTACATTTGTACAAATGTAAAGTACCAAATCACTTTGAAGAAAATGTTCTATTACTTTTTCTCCTAGAAACGGGAAGATTAGACCTGCCTTATCTTTGAATGTTAATGAGACATGTGCCAGTCTGTGTCCAGGTTTATTATAGAAGATTCTTTTTTTTTTTTTTTTTTTTTTTTTTTAAATCTTCTCTTCTCCCCCAGTAAACGAATATTGTCAATCTCTGGCACAACGCTTGAATTTTGTTAAACTGAATATTCACTTTTCTGGGTGTCACATTTGGCATGCTTTTTATTCATTCCCATTTTGTAATGACCTTAAAGATTTGTCACCCCATCACCTAGAAGATAATTCAGCATTTTATAAAACCCCGGAATGCAAAATCCCTCTGTCGCACTGCCTAACTGCAATGCACATCGGTTTTTGCATGCATGAGTAAGCTGTGACCTTTTACAGCCTCATCTTCTACTAGTAACTGATCTGAGGATGGCTGGTCTACTGGAAAGAAAATGAAATAAGCCCAAAACATGTTATTTCCCCACTTATCTCATTCAAAGATTTCAGGCAAATTTCTAATGTAGTATTTTTCAATTTCCAGCAGCTTTTACACAAATTTTCTTTATTGTTAAGAGCCTTACTCCTCTATAAAAATGAATATGGCTTGTGTACTATTTCCTAGTTCGGCTAGCTAAGCAAATACATACCATTTTGAGTAAATTAACTCTTGGGGAATATTCACACGTGGCAGATTTGTTGCATAAATTTCTTTGTCTGAAAACTCCATTTCACACATCTGAGTGGTGTTTCTACAGCATGTACTTAGATTTTTGCAACCTCTTCAAATGAAAGGCAGAGTTGCAGAAATTTCTGCACGGGATCGGTCATGTGTGAATTTACCTATTGTGCTGTTTTAGAAGGTAAGACTTAATAGTAGCAACTACTGTAGGTAGTTTTGAAGTGGGTATCTAATTTCTTAGAGCCCTGACTCCCAGAAACTTAAATGGCATGAGAGAAAATCCTGTTGAAGGATCTTTTGGACAAGCTGCCTGGTTCACGTCTCCATCGGAGATGGAGTTCGAAAACGCTGTACAACTACGGACAACACGGCGAAATCTCATTGTAGGCAGTGGGGTTTGTCGAGTGCCGTTCCTGTCCATTGTAAAACATATCAGGTTCCACTTGTGCAAAAAAGGCTCGGAATAAAACTTCCAAACTCAGATGTGAACCAGTCCTTAAATAGGTATGGGGCTAATTGTCAGGCACCCATTACATTCATATTTTCTGTTGTAAGTGTTTAAGACTGGCACTACAAAGATTAGCTTTCATCATGAAGGGACAGTTAAATGAAGACTTTTTCTAAATAAGAGTTACATTGGTCAATAGATTTTACTTTAGTCATGAGATAAGAGGCATTTTATGTGCTCTTGGTGCACACGGGTTTTTATTGTAACCTGGTTCCCTGCCCATAACTTTATCTGATTTAGAGTAGGAAGTGACATCACCCTGTGGACAGACAGAGCTTTGCAGCAAACTAATTATCTCTAACAGGATTACAGATAAGCCATTGTTTTCAGTCCTCACATGACATGCACCTTGTTTTTACTGAAGAGATAACATCTCCTGCACTTGTTAGTGTAATAGCTCAGCTACTTACAGAAATGCTAGATATGCTAATCACTGCCATAGAACCACCCACAGCCCAAGACAGATTGAGTGTAAAAATGCTTGTGACTCAGTGAAACAGCCTAGCGAGAAAACCCCTTTAAGCCTGTATATTTAGTATGCCTGCTGTTAACGCCCATTATAAAAAATTTATAGGCTGTTTGTTTTTATATGTAAAACAAAAAAAATCTTCTAAAAGTGTACTTAAAATTAAAGGGTATTGCTGACTGTCATGGTGCCTATTGGCCTAGATTGCCTTATGCCTCTGCGGCATGTTGAAAACCGAACACTAGCTGTTTATATGTTCTTCAGATGATAACTTTCTCCTATCATAATAGCTGATTATTTGTGTCTGGAAAGGGTAACTTCAGCTACTTTTAAGAATAGCTAGGTGGGGTTTTTATGGGTCTAAAACATCTGAAATGACCCCCTAAAAATGCTTTAAAAACTAACCCAATTCAGAGGGTGGTCCTCCAAAGTGACCATGTGCAGAGGATGATGTAACTGGAATATGTCCTGGTGTAAATAAACAGGTTTTTCTTTTCTTATTTTTTAACTATACATAGACTTTTTTTGTTTCATAGTATTGTTATGATTAGAGATGGGCAAATTTCTCAAATTCGATTCGGTCACTTCGCCGAATTTTCCGAAAAATTTTTGTTTCGGCCCAAATTACTTCGGGACAAATACGTTAAAAAACGCTTTTTCCAGTGCCAGACCTGCGGGGGTGCTGAGAACTTGTGCCATGCAAAAAAGCAGAGGGGGCTTGGTTTGGTCTTCATACAATGTTGTGTTTTAGTAGGGACACACACATGACGGCCCCCGCTTTAGAATCGCTTCCTATAAAAATTTCCCCTGGCACTTAAAGGGCAAAATGACCAAAAAACTCAACGGGAATGTACCTGATAAAGATTCACGAAAGCTGGAAAAAAAAACAAGCTCAGAGTTTTAGTGGAAACCTTAGGACATGTGGGGGAGGTGACGGCGGCAGCCCAACACAGAGGTCAGACAGTGGCACAAGACATTCTGGAGGTGGCAAAACTTAGCGGGCCACAAGGGGGGCACAATGACTCATGTGGAGGTCAGGGTAGAGCGCATAGGGTCAGGCAGGGGGCACAGTACAGTGTGGATGTCACGGCACCAGAAAGCAGCATGGGGCTAGAGGGGCACAATGACAGAGTGTTGAGGTGGGTGGCAATAACCAGTCCCGGAAAGGGGGGTAGGCAGATGGGGAAAACGTAGCGATGTGGGCATCAGGCGATGGCGGCATAGAATAGTGGTAGGAGGTATTTGAACCCAGACGACGCCTAAGGCATTGGTGTGGGGGAAATCGTGGCCATCCACGCCTGATTCATTTTGAAAAAGGTCATTCTTCCACATTTCCGTGGACAAGCGGGTTCTCCTTGGGGTAACGATGGCCCCCCCCGCACAACCCCCGCTCTGAGCACACACTGGGGCCCGGCAGGACAGTTTCTCCAGGGGAAACTGGCAAGGGGGGGCCCACAACCAGTTTGGTGCCCAGTAACCAGGGGTTTCTAACTGGGGGGCAGAGTGCTGCCCCAATAGGCCACCCCCTGTTGGTTCAGGGACTGCCCAGACCTGCTGCTGCGCTGGCGGACCCCATCCTAGGCTAAGGAAGTGTCATCAGTGACTCCAGACTTAGGTTGCTGCTATGGAGCGGGTACTGCCCACCCACCCACCCCCCCCCAGCAGCCGCCGGCATTAGTGCGTGAGCGCTGAGGAACCCCCCCGTAAACCTGTCAGAGGAGAGACGATCCCCGCACAAGGCAGGGGGCCAAGACTCGGAGGATTTCCTTATAGTTTTTTGATTTTTTTCCCCCTTCAATCCCTGGGAAAAGAGGCTCCCATTTTGGCCGGTAGCGGGGCCCCAATATGGGAGCCAAAGTCATCCCTCTGCCGGATGCACTATTCGGTGGTCACTACCAGGCAAATCACATGCTGCGGGCCATTGACAAGTGATCCAGGGGCTCCCTGCCCCCCATCTCCACTGTTTTCTGCCCGTTTTGCGGGTCATCTCCCTCGTTTCCCCTCATCCCCATCTAGCCCCCAGCTGCGCTGCTCCCCCTCTCTTGCACCTGGGTAAAAAATCCATATTTCCCAGAAAATGTTCTGCCCCAAGTCCCCCCTCCTCCCCAATTCATCCCACCGACTCATGTGGTTTCGAGATGTAGTCGCCACATCTCCACCCCCTGTCCAGACAGATTTTTCACATCTGTTCCAGGCAAAAGATGGAAACGTTATTCACCCCGTAGTCCGGGGCGACTGACAAATAACGTGGCCCCCCGAATGCCTAAAACAAACGGCGGGTGTCACGAGAGCTGCCACTGGCTGCATCAAATTTACACGGGGGAGTACTTGTCCCCTGGATCATAAAAAAATCGTTAATCCTTTCTTTTTCATACATGGCCCAAAACATGTGCCTAGAATTCCAACGGGGGGAAAATTGCTATCAGAGTTTTTGGGGGGGAGGCCGTTCCCGCGCAACCGGGGGGGTTTTTCCGGCTTTGTAGGAATGGATAAAGTAATGCCATTTTTCCTCCTTTTTTCCCAAATCTTTGAAGATCTGTGGAAACTTCGGAAACCCTTTTCAAACCCAAATTTTTGAACACGGGGGCATGCAGGGCACTGGACCATCCCTCCTGGGCGCCAGACCCCATGTTCCCCCCATTGTCCGTCACCTTTTCCCTTTTGCATTTGGTGGGAAAACCCACACACGATTTCTTGCTGCATGACGGGGAGCTTTTCCTCCCCTTGGGACTTCGTTCGGAAGCAAGCCAGGTGTAGAATGCGGGGCCCCCCGCTGTGCCCTACACAGTGTATGAGGAGCATTTTACTTTGAGGCTGAGATGGTGGTGGTGGTGTGGTGGGGTGGAGGGGAGGGAGGGGGGCGACATTGGCGCAGGAGCCACAGTTTGACAACATGGAGGAAAAACTGCGTCTCCTCCCCCAATTTTTGGGTGTGCCTGGGCAGGAAGCACATTCACCCCAGGGGGGCCGTAAAGGACATGTATGGCCCTGACCGTATTTAAAAGCTCCGGGTCCCCGCTGCCGTGCACCTGGAACAAACCAAAAAGCTAAAGGACTGGCCCACTTTCTGTTCTATATTTATGAAGTGCGGGATTTGCCTTTTTGGAAAAAGAAATTACGGGCTTGGAATTCTCCATTCGGCTGGGGGCACAACCCATTGTTCTTGAATTTTGAAAGGTCCACCATTTGGAAAGGGAGGGACGCGTACCAACAACGGGAAAAAACACGGTTTAGCTGCTGCACCTTAGGAAGGTTGGACGATACGTTGTCTCTTTGCTCGCCCTCGGAACACTGTTGGCCCCTTTAGAGCGGGACAGGAGCCTGGACGGGGATGATGTAAAGAAAAAGCTCCCTTCGCGAGGTGGTGGAGCCTTATGGCTGCAGGCATGCGTGCCACGGGCCGCTGCGGGTTGCTGCGGCGCAGGATGGACCCCCACATCGACCCTTTTCCCCCAGGCCACCCGGAGGTGCCTGCAAATGTTGACGCAGGGCCTGGTGCCAATGTTGGTCCCGGGCCACGCTTCATTTCTGCCCCACAAAATTCACTTCCCCCTATTCGCTCCTCCGGTTTTTTAGCAAAACTGCCACACCCCCGAGTAGTGATTTTTACCGCCAACGCTCCGCTTGAGTGACATCCCCGCCGCTGCCTGGGGAAGCCCCTGTGCCGCTTTTTCTTGGCCCTCAAAGGGGGTTTTTCCCCCGTGGCCGTTGGCCCCCCGACCTCGCATGTGCTATCCTGCTGACTCATGGCCAAAACCCACTTGCTGGCGGGCCCCCGCTGCCTAACGCGCAACTGACGCCCTCTTTCCCTGACGATGAGAACCCCCTTGTTTCCCACCCCGGTCCCAAGTGCGGTCGGCTACATCACATCTATTTTGTTTCCCGTCACTGCTGCCCTCATCACCGGGTCTTGGATCCCGGGCTGACCCCTCACAACAGACCTCCCCTCACCTCCACATCATACTTTGCCGCCTACTGCAAGAAGCAGGGGGTATTGGCCCCATTTCTTTGCTGCCAAGTAGCTGTGCGCCCTCCCAAATTTTTCATCCTCGATTTAAAATGCGCTAGCCCAGAAACCCCATGTAGATCCTGGGTGAGGGACCTGACGGGACAGAGGGGGCTAAAAAGGGCAGGTGAGGGTCGTGACCCGCTTCCCCGGGCCCTGCCAACTTAGGGGTTTTTTGGGCGTTCCCCCACCTTGGCTGGGGTTTCAATGTCATCGGGGGGAAGTGGGTGACCAGTCAAACCCAAACAAGAACCCTTTTGGGGTTTTGAAAAACACCCGGGCCCCTCGATGACGCGCAGTTGTGGCCTCACCGATGACCCCTGCTGCGACGTCCCCCCCTTTCGTGCGCGACCTGGGCCTTTCCAGGAATGTTTTTTGCCATGCCACTGCAGGTGCAAGCGCCCCCTCTCTTCGACATACTGTTTTTCTAAAATTACAGACACTGTTGATGAAGATATTGTATATGAAAATAAACCCGTATTTGACTCCAAATGAACCCGGGAACAGCTTGGGTAACCCTTGGGTATAAATTGCGCTCCACAAATGGCCAGGAAAAATTGATTGTATGTGCCGTTTAAAAAATCTGTTATTTTTACTGAAAGTAAAGGTTAATTAAACTTGGGTATTAATTATCTACAGAATTTTTCGTGGCGGGGAAAAAAAAGTTTATTTTACTAGTGCAACTCAGAAAAATACTTAGTTTTAACCCTTGGATGTAAATTTGGCCCAAAAAATGACCACCACAAACTACACTTTTTAGCGTGTTAAAAATGGCGGTTTTTTTTCACTACACAACAAGAGTAAAATTGTAATTTAACCTTTTCTTTGAATTTGCCTAAGGAAAAAAAGAAAAATTTTTTTGGGGGTGAAAAGACGGGTTTCTTGGAGTCCCACGCTGAAAAACAACGCTTAATTAAACCCCCGGGTGAAATTGGCCCAAAGAATTGAGCAGCCAAAAAAAAATGGTATTTTTTGTAAAAACGCGTTTTTTTAAATGAATACAAAGGAACTTTGGGTTGATCCCCCCCTTGGGTATTAAAGTGCTGTAGCAGATAGGATTTAAATGTATATGCAGCTCAGTGGACCACACTGGATTTCGATCCAATACCCCAAAAAAACAGAAATAAAGTTAAGAGAAGCATCTCTGAGACACCTGAACACCTCACAAAAATCGCTGTATAAAAATCAGTTTTCGTAACAATCAGCCCCGGCGGCACCTTCCCTATCAGTAATGAAGGAGTTTTTGAGCTTTAAACCGCGCCCCGGGGGCTTTATAGTGCGGTGACGTCACAGAATCCCCCGGTCTCTGATTGGCTTATCTCTGCAATGCATGCAGGCTATGCCCTTCTCCTCCCAGAGTGCTTTGCCCCCTGTACGCCCTGTGCCGCAGCCCTTTTTTCAATGAAAAGACACTTCTTTCACCCGAATTCCCCCAAAAATTCGACTTCGTTCCGAACCGAGTTTTCCTAAATTTTAAACAATTCCACTTCGTTAGAAACAAAATTTGCCCATCTCTATTATGATGCAATCGTTAACTTCATAAGATTGTATCATTCGATCAGTAGCAACAAAAATTAACCTACTACAGAGAAGTAGATGAAGTGCCTTCAGGTTCCATCAAGTGTCTCCATTTGAAGTGGAGAGGTGTCTGGTCTCCTACAATTGCCTATAAACCCTCATACAGCTCTGACTTTTAAATTCCCGCAATCATTACAGTGACCTACTGAAAATGGTGTTCACCAAGGGCATTTTTTTCCTTTTATGGAGCTTTTAACATCCATTTTCTAAGTGCCCACAAAACATTTCAATGTGATTTGTTGCGCAAATAGAGAAGATATTTGCTATCTTATAGAAGTGGAGAAAATGTGATCCTAGGTACAGTGCTACCTGAGTGCTGTATTTCATCAAGGAAAAGTGGGACAATATGTTCTAGTGTTCTGTATAGTGTTTAACTCTAGCTTTACTATTCCACTTTGCACAAGATTCCTGGCATTGTTTTATGGTAATTGTATCAAATGAATTATAATTGTATAGCTTTCATTGTTAAAAGAACAACTTGATGCATGGCTAAGATTTTAAAAATGAAATGGCGTTCAATGCAAATGAGAGGAAATGAGGTGTGAAGGGCTTTGAACTACAACTATTTTTATTCCATATTCTCTGCTGGTTTGTGTGTTTAAATAACTATGGCTGTGCAACCATTTTGAGGTTGGAAGGTTGCAGAATAGATTAACTTTTTTTTTTTTTTTTAAATGGGGAATTATGGTAATTTGTTTATAGCATATTTCTCAAAAAGAATTTTTTGGGTTTTGTTAATGCATTATCCCACTACATACAATATTAATTGGTTATGGGATGACCAGTGTAAGTTGAAACCATAACTCTATGAAAAATTGGTAATTGGTCCTAAAGCCACTGAAATAACCCTACTGGATAGGGCCAATTTATTTGTTCATAGTGGAGAGGTTTTGGGGCTAGTTCTCGTGGTAGGTGGGAGTCCCAAAAAACCCACAAACACATTTTATTTGGGATATTCTATTTTGTGCCTAATACTTGGGGTGAACACCCCTTTAAATTTGAGTTGTTGATTGAGTCTGCCGTTTGCTGGTAGTAAGTGGTTTGGGAAAGTTTAGGCCCCAACAAAAAGCATCTGATTGAGGCAAGTGCTCATTAGATGAAAAAGAAGTGATTGGCATGCTCATGGTATGACAACCACTGGTGGCTTCACTTGAGCAGGGTTTCACATGCGGTTTTTGTATATGTATTTGTGTTTTGTATACTGATGCAAAATGCATGTAAAAAACACCATGTGAAACCCTGTCCAAATGAAGCCACCAGTAGTTACTGTACCGTGAGCTTGCTGATCACTTACTTTTAATCTAAAGGGCACTTACCTCAATCCAGAGGCTTCTTGTTGGGGCCTATACATTCTCAAACCACTTGCTACCAGCAAATGGCATACTCCGCATCAATAAGTCGGATTTAAAGGGGGGGTTTTCCCCCCGAACATTTTGGTTATTGATAGGGTAGCCCTTTATAAGCCAAAAACCGGGAATAAAATCTACAGAGAAAAAAAGTTTCATGTTTTGAACCCATTCCTGATTTCGGCTTACAAATTTGAGCAAATACAAATAAAAAAAATATGCCCTCAATGATAATGATAGATAATAATTTGCTCCAAAAAAAGTATTTTATTTGGGGGAGTAAGGGGAAATGTCTAACTTAGTATGTAAAGTTGGGTTTTTGTGTGAAATTTTTTTGGGGTTTAAAAGGGGGGGTGGGGAAAAAAAAGGGACAAAGGGGGCCATTTGGAAGCAGTTTGAATATAAAAAGTGGGGGAGAGTCAGGAAGAAAATTACATGGGTGAAAACTTTTTCATTATCTGTAGTCGCACATGGCAGTGCTGATTGCAAATTGCAATTAAAGAAAGGAAGAAAAGAGGGTTGGATCCTGTGCTCTTAGACACAATGACAAGATTTAACTTCCTGTAATATTAGGGGGGTTTTTATTTTAAACCCTTTACACCCAAAACAGGTTTTTTTGGTTTTCAAGGAGTTGGGAGCCTGGGGGGGAGTTGATATACCCTTCCAGGAACGAGACTGACAATTGCAGGAGGTCTGGAGAGCTGTGACATTCACTCCCTCCCATTGCTTACACAGAATGAAGAAGAAGACTTGGAGCGGACAGGAACCGTGTGGGGGAGTTGTGACATCACCACTCTTCAGTGTGTGAAAATACACCCTGCTGCGAGGAGAGACCCGCCCCTGTAATTGAAAATAGATATGCCTGCAAAACCTTGTAATGAGAAAACCCCTTTGAGGCATTTCTTTTTATTTAGCAAACCAAAGTTTACTGTCCTGTGTTCCTACATGGGCATAGAAGCCTGTGAAAGGGGGGGGAGACCCCTTGTCTATAGAATCATTTTCTTGGGAACCTTTTGACCTGGGGAAAAGTACTGAGCAGGGCGGGGGGGCTGTTACCTCCTATTTTGAAAAGGGATCCCGGTTATCATCTATACACAGTGTCACCTTTCACTGTAATCCTGGCTGTACCGATAATGAGAAGACTGCCGAAAAGTTTTTCCTCTACAGAACAGGAAGCGTCAACTATTATTAGACTCCGTGGCCAAAGTGAAAAATGCAGGACTTCAGGATTCAGAAAAAGCAACAACAAAAGAAACAAATGTTTTGACTTCAAACAATAGGTCATTTTCTGATGACACGTTCCCCTTAAGATATGCATTATTGTATTTCCATATTGTTCTGCATATAGCCACGTTATTCAAAGTAATAGTCCTCAGCCTGGCACCGGGCTCGTCAACTATTCTTTCCAGCCACCTATTACTGAAGCAAGTGTATTCTTGCAGCTAGTTAAGATCTGATGAGGAGTATCTGCCAACTGCAGAATACAATGTTGAAGTTTTAGCTTGAGGTTAGTAGAGTAGGTTTCTGTCTAGCTTGGTTTGATGTCTTTTGAAGCAGCTCTATGAAACTCTGGTTTCTCCTTTCAAAGACCCAGCTGATGAAAGGTGTCTTATAGGCGATGCTAATGGGATTTGTTCATTTTTATTTTATTTTTTTTAAAACCTAATTTGATCCGGATCTTAACACAAAAAAAATTGCTTTTGCACCCCAAAAAGTGGCCTTTGTATTAGTAGAAAGTGTTTTTGGTTTGATAATGACTTATAAATATTGTGTTGTGAATGGGTTTGTAAAACTCGACAGTCTTGACAATCTTGACCACAGATCCAGTGCCTTAGACCGTTGCTCACATTTAATTTGCTGTGCTGTTTTAATTGCGTTCAATCATTCTGGTCATGTTCATCCAGTAATAAAGGAGTTTTGGTCTACTGAGTAAAATGCCCGACTGGGACAAAGAAATGGGATTTTACTGGAGCATTGATTGTCCTTGGGTAATGACGGTAAATGGAGGTAAAGTGATTAGACCAACTATAATTGAGAAATTGTTTCCTGTGTCCTTTTGGAAGCTGGTCAGGCGATATCATCTTGCCCTGATCGCTAGTACAATATCTATTTAATCCACCAGTTGCATCCACTTAGCTTCTTGAGTGTTCTGGTGTTATTGATTTAACTCGCTGCGGAGGAGAATCTTCTGCCATGCCCTTATCTACCTGTTGAGTGTTTGTCTTTTCACTTTGGCTCATGTGCAACAAAGATAATCTGATTTGTGGAAACACTTATCTATGCTTGGAAACATCAGCTAATTAAAGTTTCATGAGACAGTGTCTTACCATCCTTAAACTGATAAATTACATGTATACTCTCGGACCTGTAGAATAATGCAAAGTTTGCTGACTTGCTTGTGCTATAGAGAGTTGTAAAGTTTGAATCCATCAGCTATTTTTTCCTGATTTGATGGCGAGGTCAATTCTAATGTCACTGGAACATTGATGAAGTATGCACCGATCTACTGTTGAATAAGTAAACGGGTGGAAGCGAGGAGATGCTTAAAAGAACCTCTTAGGGTTGCTATTGACATTATAATGTCGTGTGGATCTGCAGCTTTTTTTTTTTTTTTTTAATTTGTCCTGTTCATGGACAAATTAATCCTTGTCATACAGGTTTGATTTCAATCTGTTCTAGGGTTCCCTCAAAGATGGGCAGCCTTAGAGGTCGCCTACTTCTTAGAAGATGACAATTGACAGAACCCTTGTTTGACAGCGGTCTTCTCTTTCCTAAAGCTGTCTGTAGATCTTCTTATACAGAAAGGGGGTACTTTAGGTCACTGCTGTTATCTTTTGAATCTAATTGCTTAGTCAATGTAGAGCAGGTAGTCGGCAATGCAGTGTTCGATTCAAAATAAAGTTGAATGGGGCAAAGAGTTTTACTGCTTTAGAGCAATCTAGCAGAAACTGTTGGGGAAATGCAGCTGACTCCATGGACTTGGGGAAGGACTGAAGGGGCTATAGTACTAATTAAAGGGAACCTGTCACATAGGTTATGAACTCCCTTGCAGAGGGCGAAATAAATAGTGTCAACATCTGTTTCCAGCACGGGCCCCCCTTATTCTGTAAACGCCTGCAGTTTTAAGCTTTTACCCCTAAAATCTTATTCATAAAGGGTATTACCCTCCCCTTCAAAGGGCTAGCCCCCCCCCTGAATCACATTTTTTCTACCTTTTCAAATAATAGATTTCAGTTAGGTGGGCGGGCTAGCCCAGTGGGGGGGGGTTTGACAAAACTGCTTTTTGAATGACTTTTTCGAATACCCCTTCTGCTGAAAACTGCAGATTTGAGCATTTAAATACACAAACAACAGCATCTTCCAAAATAAGGGACACAGCGCTGAACACATACTGTCACTGCTGGGCCCCTCCCTCGCAAGGGGGGCATAAACTGGGGGACATTTCTTTTAAAAGATTTGGACCCCCCCCCCCCCATCTACCCTTTTCTACCTAACGATCCTAAAAGTATTTTTACCTGTTTTCTACATACCTCAAGTCAGTGGGATTCCTGATGGTGGGAAATTTTCATAGGATCATATCTTTTTCAATATTAATACTTATAAATCTATCTATGTAGGTACAGGGAAGTGTAAGGTTATGTATATTTGTTAAAGAAAATTATGTGACTGAAATTGCATGCCACCAAAATTCTTTTTTTCCTAAAACCGGGGATGGATTTCTGCAATCCATAGTCCGATAAATGGAGTGAATTTTTAGTCCTATAAATTACAGCAACCGTTTTGACACGTGCGAAAATACCTTTAAAGGGAAACCCTTTACATTTAAAAATGTTTTGTATAAATAAAAACTTAATCTAAAGGATATAAGTTTAACTATACATTAAACATGTTGTCTGATTTGCTGTTTGCATGTTCTTAAACGGACGCTAGGGAATGATAATAGTTTTTGGGGGAAAAATTTGGTGGGGTCTTTTTGTTTATTTGAAACCCCTTTTTCTGGGTTGAGTCCATAGGCGGGGGTATCATGATTCAGCTATCTCGATGCACACTGATACAAGAGGAGGCGTCAATCACGAAAACCACCTACTGGGCCCCTTTAACTTAGAATAACAGGGATTTACGAATAAATACAAGCCAGCTGAATTTTTCCCTCACAAAAAATATACAATTGCTTTTTTTCCCCTTTATAATCTTTCCACAAATCAATGGATGATAAATGTGAAAAATTTCCCTTTAAACGTTTTTCACCACAGTTTTTCGCAACATGACCTTTCTCTCTTCTTACAACTTAAAATCCTTGTAACCAAACCATTATTGGTGTAAGCAGTTAACATACAGCCGAACTGAGAAACAAATGAAAAAAAGCAGTCTCTCCCACCTCTGTTATCAGACAGATGTAAGGGGGAGCAGAGTACAAGACGTGTTAAAGGGGGAGGGAGAGGGGAATCTAACAGCTAAGACTCGGAATGCCCAGATCCTTCACATAGAGCTATCCCGAGGAGGAAAATAGAAAGCTCAGGCGACTTTATTACACAGCCCACAAGCACCTACACAGTTTTTTTAATTTTTACACATTTTAAGGGAATCGGGAGCCAATCACGCAAAGACAGTGTACCCAACTCAGGCGCAGTTTTTGGGGAAGAACACACCGATTACTAATAGCTCTATACAAAAGATTTAGGGGAAACAAACCAGTTGCAAAATCTTATTTTTACTGTCTCCTCCCCCCCCCCCCCCCTTACACATATAACTTTGCAGGGAGAAAACCCCTTTAAGTATTTTAATTTTACAAATTTGCTTCAGTACAGTAATGGCTTTTAGAGAGAATTTTCATTCTCTGTGAATCTCTCTGGCACGACTGCAACATTATGATGACCGTAATTTATCAACACATTTGTCCTATTTGGGTTTTCCTTTTTTTCGGGAAATATTCTATTTTAAGGCTGCCATGCCAACGAGACTCTCTACAAGAAGAAACTCTTTCTGTAGATACTCCATTTTGAGGAAATAGTTAATTAACATGGTCAAACCCCAAAAAGCTGGGAAAAGTCTACACTGCATGGACAAAAAAAAACCTGAAAACGAATTACAAAAACTTTATGAAACGAGTTTTTTGTCCACGCCTTCAAAAGCATCTGAAAAAACACCGTTTTTTTTTAAGCGTTTTTTGGGTGTCTTTCTCTGCTTTTTTTAAAGTATGCACAAATTAAACCCTTGATGTAAGATACCCCTACAGTGAGGGTTTTAAAATGTTTTAAATAGTCACTTCCTTTTGATCACTGTACCCTTGGGAGCCATTGTCCTTTGTGTGCTGCTGCTGCATGCTACACTTTAATTTAAAATTTTTCACCAATTCTTGCACCAAATCCACAAATGCCCCATTATCTTTCCATAAGAAATAACTGTATAGGTCAAACTCTTAAAGAAAAGGGTTGTAGCGCCAAATTCCCCAAAAACCATTATTTCGCCAAAAATTCCGTAAAAAAAAAATTTTTTTGTGTCAGAAGCGAGATCAGTTTATTACGCCAAAATTTTTAAAGATATTTAACAAGCCCCAAACCCATCAAAATCGGATTCTGGCGCCGAAATCCGTAAAAATGTATTTATTTGCGTCAAAGCTAAAATCACTTTTATTAGCGCCAAATCTGTAAAGATATGGATTTTTGCCCCAAAAGCCATAAAAATGGAAATTTTTGCGCCAAAATCCCGAAAAAAAACAAATTTTGGCGTCAGATGCGAGAATACAGTTATTGGCGCCAAAATTCGTAAAAAAAAATTATTTTAGTGCCCAAAACGTAAAAAAAAAGATTTTTGCGCCAAAATCCGTAAAAAAAACCCTATTTTTTCGCGTCAGCGGCGAGACAGCGTTATTAGCGCCAAAATCTGTAAAAAAAAAAAAAAAATAAAATATTTTAGTGCCAAAAAAACGTAAAAAATTGATTATGGCGCCAAAATCCCCTAAAAACCGAAATTTTTTATCATCGGGAGCAAGATAACTTTACAACACCCAAAAAATGTTTAAAAAAAGGAGTTTTTGCATCAAAATCTTAAAAAAAAAAAAAAAAAAAACTGTAAATACGTATTTTTAGCGAAAAAATATAATTGCGCAAAAATCGTTAGCGACCAAAGCAGATCATTTGATTTTCAAAGGTACAAAAAAGGACTCATCAGACACTAGTAAAGCAGATTTGAAAAATGGAATAACCTTTGTTACCCCACTATAGGTGGGACTTGGACCCCCTGGAGGGTTTTCATTGAAAAAAACGCAGCGAAAACGCCCAAAAGAACGTCCGGCGCTTTCCATAGACTCCTGTAGTAAATTTTCTGCGGCCCCCTGGCGTTTTTTTAGAGCATGTTGCAAAATACGCCAGTGAAAAAAAACGAGCAGAAAAAAGCTCAGTGTAGACAGCAGGAGGGTTTTACATTAGAGGTCTATGGGAGATGATTACAGTCGTTTTTCCAGCGTTTTTAGAAAACGAAAAACGCTGAAAAAAACGGCCGTTTTTTCTGTGCAGTGTGGACATAGCCTTACTGTGGGTTCAATAATTGTTACTATACTGTGACAAGTCTGTGTTTAACGTCTAAAAATATTTAATATCTTGGAATTCTTATCCCGCCCCTCCGCCCTATATAGGAATTATTGAGTTAAAATAGAAACACAAATTCCTTTGCATAAAATGCCGCCACTGTAATGAGTTGTAGGTGGCATGAACAGATTTTGTACTAGAAAGCTGTCCGTAGATCCTATTCTTTCAGGATACTGGCAATAGCAGCTGCTGCACCCTTGCCCATTAATGCTTTTTGAAGTCCTTTTCCTAATGTTTGACCTACTGATTAAAACCGTATTGCCCAGCTTTAAAGAGAACCTGTCACATAGTTTTTGCCCCTGGCTGAGGACAGAACAAGGTAGTGTCAGACCTGCTGTTTCCAGCGCTGTGTCCCTTATTCTGTAAGATGCTGTAGTTTTCGTGTATTTAATGCTCAAATCTGCAGTTTTCAGCCAGAAGAGTCATTCAAAGAGTCCTTCAGGGGTCAGTTTTTCAACCCGGCCAATCGGAGGCTAGCCCCGCCCACTCAACTGACAACCCCTATTACTTGCTCATAAATAAGATTAAGGGGTAAATGCTCTAAAACGCTGAATCTTACAGAATAGGGGCACAGTGCGGGGAACACGGTGTGACACTGCTTGTACTGCCCTCAGCAAGGGGGGCACAACCTATGTGACAGGTTCCCTTTAAATCTAATGGAAAGGCAACATGATCAGCCTTGCAGTCCTCCTTACTAAAAGCTCACTAATTCAAACTCATCAGGCCCTGTGCACAAATGGTAGTTTCCTGTTGGAAAATTCCATTGTATTTTCACTGGTGGCATTTGATTAAAGCCCTTGGATCTCGGGCATCAATTTGTCATTTGTGGCAACTTTTGACACGGTTTTGCATGCATGGTAGACCCAGTCTTTGGGGTTAATCCATATCCTGTCTATCCATCCTGATTTCTGTGTGAAATCTATGTCATTAAGCTGCACTACTTATCTGCATCATAAATATTTGCTCTGTAAAAACTACACTGCGATTCCCAATCTATGTATTTGGACATGGATTCCACATGAAAATCTGTTACGCAAACAGGACCTTATGCTGCATGCCCAGCTAATTCTGATTATTAATGTGAAAGCAGGATGCATTTTTGCTGGTTTCCTTTTTCCAGATTTTATGAAAGCTGGTTATCACACCTGTTGAGGAGACAGTGGTAGCTGAGAATGAATATGCCAGGTATTTTGACACTGCTGCTGTTTTTAGCTTTAGGCTATGTTCACACGGCTTAACTGTGGGACGTAATTACGCCCCACAATTATGCCGTGGGGGCGGGGAAGTGAGCGGGGGGCCGGCACTTCGCCGGCCCATTGACTTGCTTACCAGCGGCGCGTATACACTGCTGGTAATTCACATGTCACTTATCCCGCCGGGGATTCGGCGGGAGCAGGGAGAGGAGAAAAATCCATAGTTCTCTATTTAGAACTGTGGATTACCGTAATGAATGGGCCGTTTTCAGCCCGTAATTTGCGCACTTCGGCATATAATTACGGACCGAAATATGGCCCATTTTAAGCCGTCTGAACATGGCCTTAATATAGAAAAAAACTGCTGCCTTGTGGTTTGAATAGGTGCACATTTGTGGACTTGGAGGAAGTATGACACAAGAGTATACAAAGTATACAATAGGCAGGTTTTGAAGGTTGTGGCAGCTCTGTGATTTTAAATTGTTGGGACACTACACAATTTGCTTTGTTCTTATGGTTAATAAAGACAGTGCAACATCCAGTTATAGCTCTGCAGTTTCCACTCTTCAGAACCTCTTGTGTTGACACACCCCCTTTAAAATGACCTACTGCGATATTAAACATTTAAGCATTTTTTATGTATTATGATGAATAATACTTTTTTCTGTCTATATCACGATCATTATTTAGCAATTTTGTCCTTATCAGCACAGGCAGAATTACACTGAAATGTGACATCAATGTATAGATAAAATGGGATCCACCATTCAGAATATAAGATGGCCAGAATCCTTCCTCTGGCCCTCCCTGCACAGTGACTTCTCCTGCGTCACATAGCATGCCTAAAAACTCTTATAAAGTCTTTATCATATTGGCACAAGACTATGCCATGAGCTCTGCAAGATATTGCTAAATGCTGTTATGTTAAAAGCAGCTCGGGGAAGATGGCTGCTCCCATAGTCTTGTACAGAAAATACTAAAAACAATCTACAATTGGAAAGTAAAAATGATTGAGAAGAAAAGAAAGCGTATCAGTATATTTTAATTAGCGCGTGTGTAAATAAATTTATGTGGTATTGGTATTTTTTTGTGTGGGGTATATAAATGTATTTTGTACTCACAGGCCTCCGGCCGCCCTCTTGGGGGTCCCCGGGGATTTCGCTCTTGGACCGCCAACCCTTTTGGTAGAACGGGTTTGCACCCTTTAAATGGGAATTGGAACTGGGTTTTTTTTCAGTTGGCTTTTTCCCCCACTTTATTTCTTTAGCACAGCCCAAAAGTTCAGAAAAAAAGGGAAACAAAACCCTGGGCCCTCTGGCCCCTCACTACCATGTGCGCCCTCCTACATGGGGCTGGCCCAAAAGTCCAGTCGACGGGGTCCGTTCACCAGTCTCCATGGGTTTTTGGGTGTCAGAGGTCAGCCACTGCTGGGCCCCAAGCCTCTGGGGTAAGAGCCTCCTAGCTTCCGCCGCTCCACTTCCCGGAGGAACCCACCCCCCTTCCTGAAGGCCCAAGCCTTTTTTAGGAAAAAAACCCAGCCTATCCAAATCCTGGCCTGGCCAGGGGGATCCCCCCCCCCGACACTTGTTACTCCCCAAAAAGAGCCGACCCCGGAAAGGCTGAAAAAACCCCAAATAATTACCCCACTGCCCCAAACCCCTTAGTGAGGGTGGAAAAAACAGGGCTGGCTCTTATTAAACCCAAAGGCAGGTATCCCTTGGGGGCATGTGTAGAAACTTGGGTATAACTCTCCTAGTGGCAGAATTAGGTAACAATGTATTTGCCCCTTTACAGTACAAATAATATAAAAATTTTTAAAATATAAAATTTTTATATTTTAATATATTTATATATAATTATATTTTTTATATAAAATATTTATATATATTATAAATTTTTGTAGGTGAAATTTTTATTTTTAAAGTGCCCTTTTTTTTTATAATCCCCATTTGAGGAACGCCTGATAAAACGGAGAAATAATATTTTGGCTACCACTGTTGGGAATAAGTTGTATATCAAACTTTGTTTCTTCTACCAGAAAAGTATTGTGTAATGCTTATCTAATATACAGTGTTAACCTATCACTCTAACCTACAAAGCTTTTCACAGTGCTGTACCTCCCTATATCTCCTACCTCATTCCTACTTGCCACCCTACTCGACCTCTTCATTCTACCAATTATTGAAGACTAAGCTGCTCCATTGCTCAAGCCTCCTACTCTTGACACCACGACTTTGAACATGCTGCACAGGTTCTCTGGAATTTACTCATTTCCAACAGTCATAGTTTTACGTGTCCCCAATAGGCACCCCCTTCCTTATACAACCCCCTCCTTCAGTCAACCATATCCCTCACAGTCCATGCACTTATCTGTACATACAGACTGTCTGAGTGCCGGGTCTATCCACTTTAAGTGTACTAACCTGTATTTATGGACGATGACTGGACCGTTGTACAAATGAAACACTTCTTACCTTTTATCTAGTTTCCACATAGATTGTAAGCTTTTACAAGCAGTGCTTTACACACCTTGTGTGATCCATTAGACGGTTTGTTTCTTTGTAATGCCTGATTTTGTTTGTACCCGAGTCTGCATTGTGAAATGCTGAGATGTGTTGGGGCTGCATAAAGGAGATGATGGTGGTGATAATTATAATGTGTCGCATATAACATTCATAATAATCTACTGTAAGGCTTGGTACACATCTGCAATTGGTCTTCCAATGTGAATGGAACAGAGGGGAAAGAAAACTAATCCATTAACTGATGAGCAAACTGATAGCTATCTGTACCCGTTCACCTTTTGACTTTAAAGGAGTTGTCTCATTACAAGCTTTCAGCCTTCTTCAAAGGCAAAGGAGCAAGGGATTTTTGAATTCAGGGCGTGCTTCTTGTCTGCCTCTTCTCCTCCCTCTTCCCCCCCTCCCCTCAGCACACACAAAGCTCTTCTCTGTAACTTCTATACAGCAGGGGGGGGGGGAGCGATGGGGTTTGCTGCCAGGGTTAACCCTGTGTGTGCCTGCCTAGGTCTGCTGCAGGCTCTTGCTGTATTGTCAGCTCCACGGAGACAGCAGAGAGAGGGCTGATAAGCTGTGATTGCTAATAGCAGAGCAGGGGGATGTAAGTGTTCCTATACCCCCTGCTTAGCATACAAATCTCCACATATCCAGCAACAAACAGACCCTGTCAGAACAGACACAGGGCAGCTGTGAAGTGTTACTATACTCAGGATGTGTCACTAATACAGCAGAGCATGAAGCGTTCACATGCCTCGCTCATCTGTTCTATTAGTATAGTCACAGCTCCACAGACACATCATGATTATAGTAACACACAGGGTCACTGCTATCACATCTATTGTTCAGCCTCACCTCTGCTCTCCTCAATCTGTGTAGAGAACAGGAGGAAGCAGGCACACACAGGGTTAATCCACACAGAAGCCAGAGCCCTCCCCCCCCTCCATTTACAGAAGCATTCTGTGCAGGGGGCTCTCTGCTCTGACCTGTATTCTGAAGGTGATGATTTCATCAGACCTGACAGCCAGTAAAGATAAAGATCAACAGGTTGGCTGCTAAAAGAGATTTGAGACGCTGATGTTACTACTAGCAGGGACAGCTCAAAATCAGTAGGACATTTGTAATGAACATATATTGCAAAGCTGCTTGTTTTTTAAAGCTCTTTTAATTAAAACCCAATCATTGTAGCGAGACAACCCCTTTAATGTAAAAAAAAACAAAAAACTGAAGGGTCCTGTCCACCAGGGTCTGTTTTTTTAAAAGGAAAAAATAGCCCAGCGAACTAAACTATTTCTTCAGTTAAAAAAAAAAACAAAAAAAACGGATACTTGATTGAACATACAAACTGATGCAAACTGGGAGCTTAAAATCTCCATAGATAAGAATAGATATCAGATTCTTTCTGTTTTTCTGTCTCCCAAATGGAGCAGGACAAAGAAAAGCAAAATACAGATGTGAACCAGGCCTATGCTATTCTCATTGAGTGCTAGCTTCTCCACCTGCCCATAGATTGTATTGGTGCCTAGAGATCAGTGCAAGCAATATCATTAAACTCTCCTTCAAATCGAGTAAAAATGCAGAGCACGGAGTCTATCACTACCTTTTATATTTATGGCATATAATGGAAACTTATGAAATGTTGATTCACTAAATATCCTTTAGTCACTTCTCTTGTTACATAGAATATACCATCTGATAATTGGTCATCAGCCTTTTAAAGGGGTTTTTCCATGGATCACATTAATCACCTATCTATCCTTCCTCAAAACACCAGCACAGTGAAGAATTGTTTGAACATAGCAGTGGTCAAATATGTGCTCACTGCTTCCATCAAAGTCTATGGGGCTTAAGACGTTAGCGGAGTACATCATGTATATATCTTTGTCAGTCCCATAGACTTCAAACAGAGCGGTAGTGCATGTGTTTGTCCGCTGCTATGATCAAAACCCATGTATTAAATGTCTGATCCCTGCAACTCCAACTGCAGGACAGTCTTATCACCCATCCTGTAGATAGAAAAACCCCTCTAAATATGTATACAGGATTATTTAAGGATTTATAATATTACCATGACCAATGAATGGCCCTAATTAGGCCCTCAGCAGCCCATGATCTTGTTGGTGGAGTACAGATAGGCTTACAGAGGGACTCTATCTATGTCAATTAACTTGGTTAATGGAGACTACAGCATTTAAGGGGTTAAACAGCCAGGAGCGTAGTGTGTTCAACAGCTACTAATGTCATGGGCCTAGTTCTTGAGCCCGTGCTGTTAATACATGTTATTGTGCAAAAATTCTACAGAACGGTCTCATGGATTTGTTAGGACATATCGCTTCTTTAATTTATTTCCCTCCAGATATAAAAAGTCCATACGTACTTGTGAAATGTGATGTATACGGTCTTACAATGTCAGAGATCTATGCTGGAAGGCTCTTCTGACCAATGCTTCGGATTGAAGGTTGTGATGTGTCCCACTGCAGAGACGTTTGATGAAATAGGTCGCCTTTATTCTCCCATTGTGAAATCTTAAACCATACAGTGTGGGTTTTTTTTTTTTTTCCTTTTTAATAGTGTTTGGCTGCAAGGTAGAGTATAGTAGACTATTTTTAATGTTAAGGAAAGCACAAAGGTATGCCGACGGATATTGGTTCAGTGGGTCTCCAAAAGGATATATGTATATATTTTTTGGGTTATATGCTGGGTTCATGGAGGGCCTTTTGGCATGTTTAAAGTAGGGCTGTGGAGTCGGTGCCCATTTTGGTGGCGTCGGAGTCATTATAAAATGGCCCGACTCCCAAACATATGTAATTAATTGGTACAGTTCAATACAATTCCAAGAGCAAGAGGAATCGGGTCTTGCCAGTGCTACTGCTCCAATATCTTCAGCCTCATCAGATAAGGAGTTTAATTTTGAAAAGTATTTGGATGGCATGGAGCAAGCAAAGAGTTGCCACGGGAAAAAGATTATGCTCCCATAGCAAACAGATTGACCAGATTTCAGCAACATTTTTCATGTATGAGGGAGTCAGAGTTTGGGAAATTGAGGCATTGGAGTCAGGGGTTTTGGCTTACCCACTATACAGCCCTGGTTAAAAGTATATGCTAGGAAATACACCAAATACCTCCCATGTAAGGAAATCAATAGTGAGCATTGTATTACTTAAAAAACCAGCAGTACCTAAACACTCTCTTTAAATGGCTCAATGAATAGTTTTTTGTAAGGTGATAATTGTAGATAACCTACTTCAAGCAGGTGAAATAGTGATTAGAACACGTAAGGCAAGTTTACAACGTGGCAGCAAGTGTATGCTCATATCTAACGTGTGTGGAGCCCTAAGGGGTTTTCCCATCTGTTTCAGAGAGCCTTCTCTTCACAGTTGCTTTTAGGCTTCCACTTTCTGTGCAGGCTGTGGGCAATTATACAGCACTGACTGACATTTCAGCTCTGCCTCTTAGAGGGACATTAGTAATGGAGGGGTTTTGAAAAACAAGACGCTGTTCAAGCAGGATGTCTGGCTATTTATGTAAGCTATTTGTCTTGAGAAGAAGCTTCCAAGACGAGCTAAGTGATTATTCTTCAATTAGGCTATGTTCACAAGGCTTAAACTGGGACATATCTCGGCCCGTAATTTGCGCCGTACTGCGCTAAATGCGTGGCGAGATACTTCCCAGTCATTACGGTAATCCACAGTTCTCATAGAGAACTATGGATTACGTCTCCTCTCCTCTCCGTATTGTGCGAGCAGGGAGATAAGTGACGTCAATTATTCACGGCAATGTCTATGGGGCCGGCCGACTTCCACCACCCGCCCCCGATCCCGAGCACATGGCGTAATTGCGGGCGAAATACGTCCCGCAATTATTGCCGTGTAAACATAGCCTTACACTCATTTGTACATTTACATAGAAAGATAAGTGTCATTCTGTGGCTCTGACAGCCCAGCACAAGTCTCCTGATCTACCTCTGTTCAAGAGCTGAAGGGTTAAAGTTTCTCAGTGAGAAAGATGAGGAGAGTGAAAAGCAAGCTCGGTGCTGCTGATGTGACACAGCAAGGATGGACCTCACCAGTCCAGCCACTGATAGAGTGCAGAGAGGTGGTCGGTAACCTAAGAAACCTTCTATAAACAAACAGGAGACAACTGCCTTGGCTCTGGAAGGAAGCAAAATCAGAAGAGCAATGTATTTGGTAATAGTCTTTTTTTTTTTTTTTTTTTTTACTTTTGCCTACATGTTTAATGCTAGTCAGTGAGATGAGAAAACCCCTTTAAATGTATATCTTTGAAGCAACAATGCATTTCCTGATTGGGAGCAATGGTCATAAAATCATGAATTGGTGAAAATAAGGTCCCTGTAATGTCCTATGGAATAATTTCACAGCTTCCGTGTAATGTTATGATCTTCGCAGAGTTGGGCGATTTCCAAGAAAGCAATGTGTCCTCAGAGCTTCTAGAAGATGAGATGGACTTGACTTCTTGTAAAGAGTGTCGGCACTGTAGTGCTCGGGAGGCTGTGCTCTAGTTTTCAAAAATAGAAGTTGGTGTACAAACACTAATGTAAATTGGATTTGTTATTTAATATGCAAGAAAGATGTAAATAACAGTGAACTTTCTGCTAATAGTGTATTCGGTTACACTTTATTGTCAATGCTTTTAGCTTTTTTGGAGGGTGGGGGTGGGAATCCAAACAAAGCGTAAGGAACTTTTGATGTGTAGAATTGCCATTTAATACACAGAAACCTGTCAAAAAGTACTTTGGGCTCATTTGACGGAATAGGGGTTAGTGCAATACATTAACACACTTCAGTAAAGTTCCATTTCATTGCTGGATGCCTTAAAATCATTGACGATAATTAAATTTAAGATACAAAGTAAGAAAAACTCCCACAAGTAAGAATTATGTTGTGATAAAAAGTGAAGAAAGCTTTCAAATATGAATTAAGGATTATCCTTTTTACTCCCATACAAATGAGACCATCTATAGAAGCTAAATTAGATGAAGCATTTAATCGCTTCTATAGATGCTATTGATGTCGTTTTCCACACACAATACTAATCCAATTCTTTGCATACTAAGCAAGTTACTTAATATTATCATGATGAATCGGATAATAACGTTGCTTTTAGGAATAACCAAGAGTAAGTTTCTTGTGTGTATATTAATAATAATAATCTTTATATAGCGCCATCATATTCCGCAGCACTCTACAATTTAGAGGGTATAAGCACAGACAAGGAGAACAAACATTACACAGTAAAAAGCTACTTACAGATTAGACACGAGATATGAGGGCCCTGCTCCCAAGAGCTTACAATCTATTAGGGTGCATGGGTGAAACAAAGGGTGAGAATTGCTCAGTTTACACTGGTCCAGCCATGTTACATAAATATGGGGTAGTGTACACACAAAGTGGATGAACCTGCCACCGCACAACTATCTACATATAAGTGCCTGTGAATGCCCAATGTGAATGTATATTGATTTGATATATATTTTTTTTTATTTGGGGGCAGGTGGCATTGGGGAGAGAAGTGGAATGTTTGATTGCACAGGCTACATATACACATTATAAGTCAAACATTACAGAGTAACAGTAAAGTGCTGCGGCATATGGTGCTGTACTACTAATTAAAACAACTTGGTTCTAATTGGCAAATATTCACTGCTGAAACGGTCAGGCAGATACTGCCTTTTTTATTCTTGACCTTTTGGAATATGTTCTTGCCATCACTCATCAATTTTTTGGGGGTCTGAAAATCTTGTTACAGCCAATATGGCTTCCTTTAGTTCCCTCTTAAAATGTAGAGTGGAATGACAGAATTTGAGGATGCTTTAGCTATATGATTGCCAGCATCCAGATAAACTGAACCAGGTTTTTAATAAATGGCGGAATAGTTTATTTAACAGAAAACAGTAAAAGCGTAACTAACTCATTTAAATTATGTTCACACATAGTATTGTCGCGTACTGTACGCACTGCAATACACCGGGTGTTTTAGAAGTATGAGCTGTCTAGTGTGTACTTCCAGAACGCTCTGTGCCGGCTCCCATAGACATTCACTTTCCCCGGTGTGTAAGCATAATACACATCATGGAAGACGTTGGGTTATTATAGCTGTCAGTGTGAGCTATGAATTACTGTATTTGCGGTGTGTACTTTGAGTGTATTTCAGCGCAATTACGCACCGAAATGCAGATCGCAAATACATCCTGTGAAAAATCTGGTTTGCAAACACACAGGATACCGGAACGGTAAACATCAAAAAATGTATTTGCATGTAAAATGTGTTGGAACCGAATAAGAGCTCATAGACCATTAAAAACAACCTAAGAAAATTGAGCAAATGCATAAAAGTTTTCTGTTCGGTTAGACATTGCTTAAAGGGATGTTGCGTTTTTAAACCTGTTCATCACTCATTTTGGGTTGTAAGGAAAGAAGTGTGGGGGGAGACCTCTCCTTTTAAACCTGCCTGTTCGAGCATCACTGCCCATGACGCTGCAGCCAATCACAGGCCTCAGAAGTTACGTGCCGAATATTCAGCAAGAGATCACTGTGACCTGTTAAGATCGTCAGGATCATGTTAAAGATGTGGCGGAGTTTAAAATGTGTGTTTTTTTTTTGGGATGGTGTCTGTTTTATAACCCACCCCCCTCCCCCCCCCCCAGACCAACTGACCAGCATTATTATTTATTTTTCTAAAATGGAACACAATAGTCACCTTAGTTTCCATATTGTACTCTACCGTTAAAACTGGTCAGAGATCATATAAATCAAAGTGCATTGTCTCCTGCTTTTCTAATGCAGTGTGTAATGCCATGATCTGATGGGGCTGCTTCAGAACTGATTTGAGGATTTCCTTGGCTGTAATTGTGAATCGGTCCTAGAGCATGATCTGAACAGTCTCCAGTATCCTAGCAATATTTAGTAGAATGCAAGTATTTGAGGCCGATTAGGCAGGTTTGCAATTAAGGAAATGCAGCCTATTGCTGCGGCATTATTGTATGAAAAGTACTTAAAGCCGTATGGTTGTTACAGCTAATGATCTGTTTGGCACTTTTACAGCAATCAATCAGATATGTCTTAAATGTCAAATAGGGGCAGGACCTACCTTTGGAACCAGCATCTGTCCAGTAAATAGGCCCCTGAAATTCCCAGCTCCCAATGTGTGGCCACTCACTTTTTTTTCCATTTTAGTGGGACTGCAGAGCACAACTGAGTGGTCGCCCTCTGCTTTAGTTGAAACTCTCATTGAAATGAATTGCGACCACGTCTCTGTTCTGTGCCAAGGGTTTCAGGGGCCTGTTGTCGTAGATGTTGTAGTGGAAATGCTACCGATGTGCAGCAGATCTACAGCTGCTGATTTTATAACACATTTGATTATTTTTCTCTTCTTCTTTTACATATGCATGATCAACTTTAAAAGCTGTTTTAAAAAATCCACACCACTATAGAAATTTTGGTGTAAATTTTGTTTTGAAAACTGTAAAAAGCTATGAATTTTCCACTGTATACAATCTGTGCAGGGAACAGTAATCATTTTAGTTCTGTGGAAACTCAGGGTTATTTTTAGGGGTTATGTGGAATTTTCCTTCATAGGTGCAAAAACTATTGGTATCACTTTAAAGGTTGACTTTGGCCAATGGGCTTTCTTGAAGGTTATTGATTATGCTTGCGAGTCTGCAGATTTCTGTAGACTGTAAGGAGCTGCCTGGTATAATGAAGGGTGTGAAGGTGATATATTATAAAGGTCTCCAGGCGATTAAGTGTGCCTGGGCAAGTATTTGTTATCTGCTACTGACTCCAGCAATTTTCTTAATGTGCGTGTTATAATCTTAGAGCTGTTGGCAGTGTGAAGCAGTAGAGTGAATTGTCCTGGCCATCTGTCCTTGTTACTGCAAAAGTCGTGATGCAGATTCTAAAAACATCTGCATGGCACAGATCCCTGGTAGGCAGACACTCTAGGAGGGGTTGAGGAGGGAGCACAATTGGTCTACTTTTCATTTAGTAAATGTGTTGCATCCAGCAATGCAGAAATACACAGCTGTCAAATGAGAATGATCTAGGCAAACTCCTTACATCACCTTGTCTAGTTCACAGTTGCCCTTTCTATGTACTTCTCTGTAATGGGCTAGCTAGAGTCGCAGGCAGGAGTTGGTTATCAGAGTTAAATAAAATTTATGATCAATTTGGCTAATTTGAAATGAAATTGCTACAGTAGTTAAGTAATAAAAGCAATGGGTGAACATATTACAATACATTTTAGGAGCCAATTAGACCATCCAAGAACTGCTTGCATTTTAATATAGCCATGTACATGAGCCCTGAATCTAATGTGGATTGGATTGCTCCAGGCTACTTGGTATTTGTTGTCTGGTGCTCTTCTCTCACTACAATCATAATGACAAAATGGATCAGAAAGTATGGAAAATGTGTTCGTCCCAGAACCCCTTTTAGGGTATGTTCACACAGCTTAATTACGGATCGTACAGTACACCCCGCAATTAAGCCGGGTCTTCGGGAGTCGCGCTGATCGGCGCGTACTCGCGCCGGGGGGAGGGCGGGGGTGGTAGCCTGCCAGCCCTATAGACATGCATTACTGACATGTCCCTTATCTCCCCGCGTGTACAATACGATTGTATTGTATGCCCGGGGAGAGGAGGCGTAATCCATAGTTCTCTATGAGAACTGTGGATTACCGTAATGATTGGGGCGCATTTCGCTCGTATTAAGGTATGTTCACATGGCTTAATTGCGGGTCGTACAGTACACCCCGTAATTACGACGGGTGTTCGGGAGCTTGCGCCAATCAACGCCTACTCCCGCGGTGCGGGGGGAGGGGAGAGCGGTAGCTCGCCGGCCCATAGACTGTCATTACTCACGGCGCGTAAGCACCGTGAATAAATGACCTGTCAATTATCCTCCCGCTTGTACAATGCGATCGTATTGTACGAGCAGGGAGAGGAGGCATAATCCATAGCTCTCTATGAGGACTGTGGATTACCGTAATGATTGGGGCACATTTCGCTCATATTAGAGCGCAGTACGCGCTCAATACGTGGCAAAATGCATCACAAATTAAGCCGTGTGAACTTACCCTTAGGCTATGTTTACACAGCTAAATTTTGGACGTATTTCAGTCCGTAATTACGCGCCAGAGTGCGCAAATTACGGCTGCAATACGTCCAAGTAATTACGGTAATCCACAGTTCTCATAGAGAACTATGGATTACGTCTCCTCTCCCCACTCGGCGAATCCGCCAGGGGGGGAGATAAGTGACATGTGAATTACCAGCAGCGTATACGCGCCGCTGGTAATACAAGTCTATGGGCCGGCGAGCTGCCAGCCCCCCCGAATCCGCTCCCTCCCCCGGCCACACGGCATAATTGCGGGGTGTAATTACGTCCTGCAAATAAACCGTGTGAACCTAGCCTTAGAGCGCAGTATGCTCTCAATACGTGGCGAAATGCATCCCAAAATAAGCTGTGTGAACATACCCTTACTCATTTATTCCCTGCAAAGTTTCAAGGGTGCCGCCCTATATTTTAAAGCTGCTTGGTATTTGATATGTTGCAAAGGCAGCACAGATGTTCTGTTGGCGCTAACTGGACTGTGAGATTATAGTACTGGAAACGTTAGCAGTCGAGCGTTCATGAAGTCCTCAGTTGGATGAATGTACTGCAGCTTTGTATGCAGTTTGTTTTAGGTTGCTATATATACAAATACTCATATTTTTAGCAGTAAAGACTAATTAGTTTTCGGTCGCATGCTTATACAAGTAAGGGGCCGTTCACACGGCTTATTTCGCTGCGGATTGGAGCCGTACTGCGCGCCGGATTTGTGCTGCAGTACGCCTCCAATCCGTCGCAGGAATTACGGTAATCCACAGTTGTCATAGAGAACAGTGGATTCCGTCGCTCCTCCCCGCTCGGTGACTCCGCCGGGCGGGGAGAAAGTCACTTGCACATTATCCAGACGCAATAATCGCCATGGATAATGCGAGTCTATGGGGCCGGCGGGCAGTGCCGCCGCCCCGCCCCTTATTCAAGCCGGAATTGCGAGCGCAATCCGGCTCGCAATTACGGTTTGAATAAGCCGTGTGAACACGGCCTAATGGAGTTTTGGGTTTAGAGGAGACCCGTGTGTGACCATTTCCTGGAGTGCATAACTTTATTTTATGTATTGGCGTTTCTAAGAAATAGTCCTGTCCCAAAAACCACGGTCTTGAGATGGCTCCATAAAAACAAGCTGCAGTTCTTTTACAGTCTCCCACTATATGTTGCAACCCCAAGTCTGCAGTAAAAATGGTGTCCTTCCTTACCATCCAAATACAAGAGGGGCACTTTAAAGGGGTGTTCTCACTATGCTTTTTCATAGATTCCACTCTTCACAACCAGCTTCAGGCTGCCTCTTCCTGTAGCATATCAGTTTTGCTATTCCTAGCTGAGCCTGTTTGAAGGACTTAGGTGATGAAGGGGTCTAAACAGCAGGGCAGAAGGCTGCAGAGTTTTAAGGGGTTAAAATCGGTCAGTGAGGGACCTCACTATCCCAGGCACTGGTGCTAGAATGGAGAGAGGTGGTCGGTAGCCTTGGGAAGCTTTTGTACACAAGCAGAAGATAAGAACTGCTCTAACTCTGAAAGGAGGTTGTATCAGTACATAAGTGTATTTGGTAATAGTCTTTGTTTATTTTTGCCTACATGTTGTGTAGTGAAAATACCCCTTTTAAAGAGGTTATCTGGAAGTTTAAAGATGTCATAGAAGACTATAAACAGCATTTATATTGAAAAGTAAAGATATTGCGCTGCCTTCAAGTGATTCTTTTCTTTTGCCTTTTATTCGTATATCATAAGATCCACAAGCCGGAAGTCTCACTGCAAAAAGTGGGAGTGTCAGTAGTTCTCCATCATTTCTTTCCTACAAATCCCAGACTACATTGCAGTCTAGGACTACCCTCCACAGTTATCACTGCTACACATTATGCTGACATAAGTGTGTAATTCCCCCCAGCTCTGTTCTTGCTGTCATGATAATGATGGTAGCTAAGACTTATGAGTCACTGTGTAAACTGTACAGAATGCAGTCATCATTTTCATGACTGCAGTGCACAACCCCCCCGGCTATGAACTGCTGTCCTCTGCTCCCATTATAGTAAGTCTTGCCAGCAGGACTGAAATATAAACAATCTGTTCCCTCTTCCTTGCAATTACTCTAATGTAATTACTTTTATTCACTGGCAAACTACATGCTGAAAAGAGTGAATGCAGCCAGATCATTCTCTGTTCAGGTCATCCCCACTACAGGGGAGTGTTTCTGAGTCTAGCCTTCAAAGCACACCCACTGAGTGACAACAAACCGTTCACTGAGGCCATGTGATCAATGAACGTCAGGTGGTTTGCATGGGATGGGGAAGAGCAGGCTCTTTAGTTGGTTTTGCACAGCAGGACAGGTAAATAATATTTAATAATAACCACTTTAGGCTACATGGCAACGCCTATTAAAATTATTTATTTTAAAGCGCCATTGATTCCAGGGCGCTGTACATTCAAAAAGGGGGGTTGCATACATAACATTTGTCAAACAAGTACACTGATAACAATGAATGACTTACAACTGGCACAGAGGGAGAGAGGGCGCTGCCCGCAAGGGCTTACAATCTACAGTGGAGAATAAAGTCTTTTCTCTGAAAGATACCATGCTGTTACTTTTAATCTTCCCTCTGTAAAATATGGCTGTGCAGAAGAAGGGTTTCTATTGCCAAGAGTTTACAGGAAAGATTAAACATGTTGTACATAAATTGAGGCTGTGGGTTTCACATTTAGAAATGATTGCTGGATGCATCCTAATCAGTCAGTCCCTTTTGATTGAGGATTGTATCCTGTGTGAGACCATGAACATTTTCTGCCACTGTAGAAGCTGCATTGTGTGGGCGCCCTACATGGATTAATGTACCCTGTTTCCCCGAAAATAAGACACCCCCGAAAATAAGACATAGTGCATTTTTTAGTTATGAAATTCAGAGTTTGGCTGCTTCTGCTGATGTTTGTGTTGGAAATCACTACAGTATATTAATACATCTTGATGTTTTGTTCAACAATAAATGTGAATTATTGTTCATAGAAAAAATAACATCCCCTAAAAATAAGTCTTAGCTCGTCTTTAGGAGCAAAAATTAATAGAAGACAATGTCTTATTTTCGGGGAAACAGGGTATGATGGTTACTGCTGAATATTTAGTTTTTGTTTTAAAGGGCAGAATCCAGATCTGTGGTGACCTGTATAAAGGTTATAGACAATGTAAAGACTGCCATGTTTGCTGTTATAGAATAACTTTTTGGGATCTTTAGAAAGGTCCAAATGCATTCTCTAATCCATTCAAAGCTGGACTCGCTGTATGTGACCTGGTCTTGTGGTATACTCTATTAAGCATTGTGTGACCTCATGGGTTAAACTGTAAGCACATCTTTTTTTTTTTTTTTTTTTTTATTATTTGTATGTCACAGACTTGTTTTATCCATGTACCATATATGACCAGTGACAATTTTGCTCACAGCAGCTTTTAATGTGAACTTGTTCTCCTTGCATTCTCTGCTCCTGGAAGCTTGCAGCCAGATGTGCTGGAATGGACAGAGATGAGCTTTGACAGCTGCTGCCTAACCCTTTTCTCCCTTTAGCCTTTTATCCATGGTTTCTGAGACCTTGTTACGGATACGAAAAATGTCCTTCCTGAGGCAGAGGGGCAAACGCCCATTTCTTTTCACGGCCACATGGTTGTCCAGCAAAGTCAAAGAATTTCATTGACCATGTCATTACGAACATCATAGCCTTTTGATGGCTCAGTAAAGTTGTTGAGGTTTTTGGCTATGACTATTACGGTTTCTGAAATGGGAGACTTAAGGGGCCTTGTGTATGAAAACTGTCTAGCAGTAAGGCTGTTTGTATTGCCCATAACAACCAATAAGAGCTCGGCTTTTATTTTACAGAGCACTATGTGAAATGAAAGCTGAGCTCTGATTGGTTGCTGTGGACAACAAAAAAGTCTTACTGCTAGACCGTTTTCATACATAAGACCCAATATATTCAGCTAATCGGGGATGGATATTTGTTTCACAGGCTGACTGCACCTGGTTCCATAGTAGACAACTACATATAGTATAATACATAATTAAGGGGGCGGTCCCCCGAAACGCGTCGGTGTGTTTGCTACCTGCCATGTCGTTTTCTATTTGAAATTTTAAGGATATTCAATAAAGCTGGAATTTTATAATCTATTTACCTTACTGGATCGATTCTCTTGGAGTTGCTGGACACCTGCATATTTTCTACATATAGTTTTACAAAAGAAGAAACAAATTTGCTTTTTAAATTAAGTTTAAGTGATATGAACATGATAAAGGAGAGTGTGTGTGGCGGGTCCTCTGCTAGTTACGTCATCTATTAGTTATCCATATACCTTTATTGGTAACATTGCCTTTGCTGCTGGTAATGGAGCTGTCCACTTTGTAAGACAGTCTAACAGAAGCCCCACTAAAGTAAAAAAAACAAAACAAAGTTTACTCGCCTTCCTCCGGGCTCATTAACCTCCACTTTTCTGCTACCATGCTTGTACCTCCAATCAGGGAAGTTACCACTGGGCCACTGATTGGCTGCCGTGGTCATTTGACACTCATTCACATCACAAGTCGGAAGTGAACAGCTCCAAACAGTGATACAAGTAGAGGCCCGTGAATTGGCGACTGCAGTGGTAACGTCCCCGCTCAAAAGTGGAAGACCGGAGAGACCAAGCGCTGGAATCGGATACTGGAGTATAACCTTTTTATTTTAATGGGGCCCCTAGAAGCTGCCTTTTTAGATTTTCCTATAAAGTAGACAACTCTAACTAAAAGCCTCTTTTCTTTCTGTTGTGTTTGTGTTGTAGCCTTTGAATTTGTTATATTGTTGTTATCTCGTCACGTTTCTGTCCAGTCTGTGCTTGAAGCTGCCACCAGCGTTTTCACTTCAGTATGTTAAAGGGGTTTTGCCAAGAAGTGAGTTTCTTACCTCTTAATCTGCTCAGAAGAGAAAATAAACAAACATGCTGCCTCACAGGCTAGAGAGAGGGGGGCTGAGAACACAACCATGAAGCAGGGAGCGTTGAGCAATGTTTACTCAAATAGTCACATTACAACTAGCAGATTCTCTATACAAAAGACAAGATATTTCTCCACAGTCCCTTGCCAGCTCCTTCAAATTCCCTGTCATCAGATAAAAAGTGCAAACACGCAAGTGTGGCCAGATCAGCTCTTCTCAGCTGCTGGTAGTGTCTAATGCAAACTTTTAAGTAACTAAGGGCATGTACAGAAAGCTGTAGCTCTCACAGGTTTCACTTTTTGTAATCACATATATTTAGAAAAGTGATTAAATACCCATTTTGGAGGATCCCACGTCAACATTACATCGTGGCAAAACCCCTTTAAGTTAAGAATACATTTGATAGGAATAGTTGAACATATGGATGACCAATTGGCTGTCTCAGACTGTTTTTTTTATCTATGCGACTTTTTTAAATTTTGGTTTGGGGTGGTTGTGTTGGACACATGCGTTGTTTCCGTAGTCCGTACTGCAAGGTCTGTATGCTGTATGTTAGCAGCAATGGATGGCGGTTATTTGACAGTGAAATGTTGAAGAAGTGATGGTGAACAGGAATCATTGAGTGGCCACATCCAGAGCCTTTGTATGAACGGTTTTGCAATGCAGCTTTATTTGGACCTCTGCAGTCTATCACTCAGTCTTCCCCATAGGCAAATCCACGTTAAAATAATATTAAAAAAAAAATTACAGTAAAAAACCCAATGTAATTGTGATACATTTCCTCTCCTGTTTTGTTAGCTATAGATGTAGCAATTTTGTTCTTAGACCACCAATGACAAAAAATTGATTCATCAATGGAACACATTGGTCAGAACTATTGGAGCATTTGCCACTACTTTTTGAAAAAATGACCAACTATAAGTGCATTATATTTCCTAGGAGATGGCGTTTGTTATACTATCAATTCTGATGAGCAATGTGATTAGAATAAAGAAGACACATACTTGTTTTACGAACAATTATTCTGCTTCCCTCCATATACCTATATACTTGGTTGATGTGTTATCAATGATGGGAGAGGAATAAGCAGCTGACGGACTGCAGCTTATTATTATTTATTTTAAAGCGTCATTGATTCCAGGGTGCTGTACATTCGAGGGGGTTACATACATAAGTCAAATGAGTACAATGATAAGTGATGAATGACAATTGGCACGACAGAGGGAGAGAGGACCCTACCCGCGAGGGCTTACAATCTACAAGGAGGGGACATGTTGGAGTCCAGCACACCCTTCGTCTCTCTTCTGTTGGGAGAGCCAGATGCCCCTATAAACATGCGTTAGTTGGCCAATGCTGGTGATGGGTTCTTATAACATTCTTCTAATGTATATGGGCATCGTTAGGTAAGGTTATCAAAGTTTACAGTCTGATTCTCCTGTTTAGCCAGATGAAACTACTTTCCATTCGTAGTTAATTATTTTGAATTGTGGAGTCCACTTATATCAGATGATGGCTTTAAAATGAATCGAAATTCCCTGCCCTATGCATTTTAGTGTGAACCAATTATGTTTAAGGCTACTGGACCCAATCTTGTCCCAGCAGGGCAAGATCCAGAGGCCAGTATGTACAGAATGCCTTATTGTAGCCTCAAATCCCCAAACACGGAGCAGAAAGAAGACAGATTGGATGTGCTGTGGACATATGGTTAACACCTTCCCACGTGGCTGAGAAGAAAGAGTTGCTTGGAGGACAGTCACCCCTCCTCACAACCCCCTTTTAATTTGTCTGGAGCTGTCAGTCACGCTCTGATGTGTGGACATCTAGGGCAACGTGTGTCCCTTAGGCAGCCTGTGTACACTTTGTCATAAGCTGCATTCCCGAGGTCTCCAGTGACCTCTGAAGATAGAATTATGCTAGCTGTGCAGTGAATATTCCATCTCATATGCTACATATGCTATTGCAGGAGGCTATATAAGCCATTTGACTGCTTTCTATCATCGTGCTCATACATAACAATATGTATCTGTTTACTATTATCTGCCTAGACACGATTTCATGCAGATGAATAAGCAGAGCGTAGGGCTTTAGTAATACAGAAGTCATAGTCTACTGCAAAATCTGTTGTTGCCTAACACAGCGCCTTGCACATTTTCTGAATCTTCATTTACTCTACACTGTTTGGTTGCTCTTTTTAAAAAAGCAAACTTCTCTCTTCTGAATGCTCTGATGTAGAAATAAGAAATCGAGTAAGCACTTGGGCATAAGCTCCTAACATTGCATGCAAGTATTATTGCTTAAATAATGTTTCCAAATTTATTTAAGGAAAGTATTTATTGTTTTAATAGGAATTTTAGAACTTTCTATAATTATTATTATTTATTTTTGCACGCCATTCGTTTTAGGGCGCTGTACAAGCCAAGGGGTTCAGATACATATTTTAAGACCTGGACAAATAGAACAATGCTAGATAACAAATTGCTACAGAAGGAGAGAGGATCCTACCCGCAAGAGCTTACAAACTACTATAATAATACAATAGTCACTATTTTCAAGATCTGGTGCTTGTTGGCAGTCCATTAAAATATCATTGACCAGAACAGGTTCTCCGTGTCTAGTACAATTCTAGATAACCCCAGTACTCCCTAAGGTGTCCCAGGAGTTTGTTTAGCTGGCTTATCCGTTGAAAACATCAGTGTGATTGAGGTTCTTACTCTGTGGGCGACTGTTATGAAACTTGGCGCCTCAACACCATTTGTCAGGGGTTTTTTTTCTCATGGTTCCGATGAGGTTTTGATCAGGCTTTCAGCGAAGTTTTCCAACCATGTTTTGTTTCTGAAAAACCCATACAAATTAATAGCCAGGGCAAAAACCGTGCCGAAAAACGCATCAAAAACTGTGACGAGGTTTTGGACAAGGTTATGAAGCTCTCAGTTGATTCTTATGGGGAACGCTACAAGATTTGACTTGACACTACTTTTTCAATGCCCAGTGTCCAAAGAAGCGCATAAAACACCCATCAAAAACCTCCTTGATTGTCAACTAAAATGAAACCGAAATCAAACCCTTGGTGGAGACTCCAGCCCTGCAAATGTTTTCAAAGGCTGTAATAACTAACAGTGTGTCAGTACCCAAAACTGCTCTAAAATCGGGAAAGACCTGTAAGTAGGAATATTAGCAGCTGTTTGGAAGATGAAAACTAACTTGGATCTTTGAGAATGGTAATATCTGCCTAGAATTATAATCTGCAAGCCTAAGTTTTTATGTCTTTGCACTGCCATAATTTTAGCTTTGTTTTAATTTGATAGATATTTTACCCCTTAACGTCCGCGCACCGTCTTTTGACGTAGGCTGGTGCGGGTCGTTCGTCTACAGCGAACTCCCTTCATGGGATTTTTAAAAAAAGTAAAAAATATAAAAAGTGTAAAAAAAATTTAATGAAATAAAAATAAATATTTAAGAAAAAATAATTGAGCATACATTACACACAAAAAAAATCCTACACATATTAGGTATCCACACGACCGCATTAACCTGTAGAATTACTCTAACAAATTAAGTGTGGAATGTGAATGGTGTAAAAAAAAATAAATGTAAAAAAAACCAAAACATTTAAGAAAAAAAAAAAATTCTGCAATAATTTCTAAGTGAACTTAAACTATTCCCCCATAAAGTACAACTTGTCCCGAATAAAATGAGGCCTCATCCAACTGCATCATAGAAAAAATAAAAAAGTTACAGCTGTCGAAACGCAAGGAGGCAAAAATAAAAAAAATGTTCTGGTCATTAACTACTTTTCAGGCCTGGGGCTTAAGGTCTATCACGTCAGCTCTACACTGAATGACACAAAGAAGTATGTTGTGGTTTTTGGCGCCTGGTGGACCTCTTATTCTAAAGAATTTAGCAAACTGATATTTATTAACCACTCTTTACTCAAATGGAATTTGTTAGATGCTTTATGTTGTCCTAGCTGAGAGTAGAATATGTCAGAATGAGAGAAGCTGAGCTCTTTGATGTATCTGTTGATATAATTCAATCCAAGATTTCTGTGTAAAAATTGGAGTAAATACTGGCAAGACTCTTAGGAGCAATAATGAGTCATACTTACTCTGCCCACATACAGTGATTGATAGCTTTCCCTATATCAGTGTGTGTATAGAGCAAACTGCCAATCACTGTATTTGGGTGGGATAAGAAGGACTCTTTGTCTTGTCTACAAATCTGCTGTTTATTGAGAAATCCTGCTCCAAATTCTATAAACCTATTGATCACAGGGCTCGGCTTCTCGCCCTCTATCAGTGTTTTTCAACTCCAGTCCTCATGACCCATCAACAGGTCATGTTTTCAGGATCTCCCACAGAATGCACTGACAATAATGATATCACCTGTACAATACTAATGATATCACCTGTACAATACTAATGATATCACCTGTACAATACTAATGATATCACCTGTTTAATACTAATGATATCACCTGTTTAATACTGAGGAAATCCTGAAAACTTGACCTGTTGGTGGGTCTTGAGGACTGGAGTTGAGAAACACTGTGTTATCACATCCTGCTCTCAGATAGGGCAGCAATAACCACCTGACAGGTTCCTTTTGATTTGGTATATTATAAATGCTGTGGCTTTAATATGCTTTTATGCTTAAGATGTAAGCCTTCTTACGTCCCACATCCCGACCAGACCTTAGAAACTGTTGCGTGACATACATTTAGTACTTTGCTAAAGACAAGTATGGATCTTTTGCTTAACTGATTAACAAGCAAGGATCATTACACTAGACTCTGAGACTGACTATTACTTTCTTTTAGAAGACATGTTTGTGTGTGTGTACTGTGTTTGTTGTGTGTGTGTGTGTGTGTGTGTATATATATATATATATATATATATAATTATATATATATATATATATATATATATATATAAATATATATATATATAATATATATATATATATATATATATATACACACACACCACACACACATACAGTTGACACCAGAAGTTTACTTATACTATAAAAAAGACACATGCATGTTTTTCTCACTATCTGACATGAAATCTGAATAAACATTACCTGTTCTAGAATTTAAGGCATTTTATTACTTTCTGCAAAGTCAAAAGTTTACATACAGTAGGATTACTATGTCTTCAAACAATTTAGGACAGCCCATATGATGATGTCGTGTCTTTAGAAGCTTTTGGTTTATTGGCAAGATCTGAGTTAGAGACGCACCTTTTGGATATATTTTATTTCACAGCAGAAACACACTGCTTCTGTGTAACATCATGGGAAAGTCTAAAGAAATCAGCCAAAGTATCAGGAAGAGAATAGTGTAATTACACAAGTCTGGTTCATTCTTGGGTGCAATTTTCAAAAACCTGAAGGTGCTTCATTCATCTGTACAAACAATTATACGCAAGTACAAACAAGATAGGAATGCTCACACTGCTCAGGAAGGATGAACATGCTTTGGTGCGACGTGCATATCAACCCAAGAACAAAAGCAAAAGATGCTGGTGGAAGCTGTCATTATCCACAGTGAAACAAGTACTGTATTAACATGGGCTGGAAGCCACTCTGCCAGGAAGAAGCCAGTACTCCAAAAGAAACTTAGAAAAGCAAGATTAATGTTTGCAAATGCACAGAGGATCAAAGACCTACGTTTTTGGAGACCTGTCCTGTGGTCTGACAAAACTAAAATTGAACTGCGTGGCCATGATAACCATTGTTACGTTTGGAGGAAAAAGGGAGAAGCCTAAAGACACCATCCCAATTTTGAAACACGGGGGTGGCAGCATCATATTGTGGGGTTGTTTTGCTGCAGGAGGGACTGGTGCACTATACAAAATAGATGGCATCATGAGGAAAGAAGATTGTGGCAATACTGAAGCAGCATCTCAGGACATCAGCCAGGAAGTTAAAGCTTGGGTGGAAATGTCTCTTCCAAATGGACAGGGACCAGAAGCATACAGCCAAACGGGTTACATAGTGACTTTTAAGGATAACCAAGTCAAAGTTTTGGAGTGGCCATCACAAAGCACTGATCTCAACCTTATTGAAAATTTATGGGCAAAGCTGAGAAGGCAGGTGTGAGCACAGCGACCTACAAACATGGCTCAGTTACACCAGTTCTGTCAGGAGGAAGGGGCCAAAATTCCTACAACCTATAGTGAGAAGCTTGTGGAAGGATATCCAAAATGTTTGACCCAAGTCCTACAGTTTAAGGGCAATGCTACCAAATACTAATGAAATGTATGGAAACTTTTGACTTTGCAAAAAGTAATAAAAATGCCTTACATTCTTTCTCATTATTCTGGCATTTGGCAAATATAAATAATTTTTGTTCCTAATTGACCTAAAACAGGTAAGGTTTATTCTGATTTCATGTCAGATAGTGAGAAAAACATGCAGATGTGTCTTGTTATAATGTATGTAAACTTCTGGTTTCAACAACCTAGGTGTGAGGACTTGACAAGAGGAACAAAAAACATAAATTGTCAAGTCTTCACACCTATAGCTAGGAAAGTGAGGTGTGAAGTGTTTATCTATGAATGTGCTTTGTGTGTGGTTGTATGGTCTTGTATCCTAGTTTTAATAGAGATCGTTGACCCTTTACTCCAATATAAATCAGGTGTGGGTGGTCATCAGTTTCCAGCTTGAAGGAATGTTTCCGTGCTAAGTCCTGTACTCGTAATGAAGAGCTTTCTTTTCTTCAGCTGTGAAGTGTATGGCATGAATGCACTAACATTGCTTAGCACAGCAGTTGTGCCCTCTATATGGAAGACAGGAAAACGGAAGATCCTTGTTTGACAGCTTTTGTCATTTTTCAAAGGGAGACCGGAGGCTCCCACCTTTCAGCAGTTCTCTGCGAGAAGCCTATTGTCAGTCTGAATATCCGTACAAGATTCAGCTGCAAGAAGTAACAAGAGATTGTTTTACTTGCTTTGATATGTATGAGAGATGGGATATTCCTTCTGAATGTCCCTTCATTTAAGTAGTTTATCAAAGTGTGTCAGTCAGCAGGCTGTCAGTTTAATATCTGTATAGATTAGCAGTATCAGAATGATTCCAGAAAACAAGATCACCTCTCTGCCCTGCCAGGCTCTTCATGATATTGCTGCTCACCAGCCTCTCTCCTTGACAGGCTGTCTTCTATTAATGGTAGGAGGTGCAGTCATTCCTAGCATTTAATGTAAGCTAAATGGAGCAATGTCAAAGAGGTTAGAACCGCTTGATAAATGCAGTGTGCCATCTGCTTTTGTGATTAAAATCCTGTACATCCTCAATGAGGGATGTTTGCAAGTTGAGCTAAATGGGTCCAAATCTTAAGGAAGAAAAGCATGGTTAAAAGAAATCGGTAAGCAATTTTTCAAAAGTAATGGTTGCTCTAGGCAAATAAATGTCAAATGGATGTTAAAGGGGTATTCTTGCCACAATAATTAGCTTTAACATGTAAGAAAGGGTAGATGAAGACAAATATAAAATACAGTGCAGTTCTGATTTTGCTTCATTTCAGAGTTAGAGCAGTTTTTATCTTCTGTTTTGTTTGCAGAAGCTTCCATTAATTACTGACCACCTCTTTGCTCTAGCAGCCCTGGCCGGGATGGTGACATCAGTCTCTGCTGTGTCTTATCAGCAGTATAGGAGTCTGTTTATATTTCATGCTGACAAACTTTAACCCTTTAATGCTTTTACAGGCTCAGGTAGGAATAGCAGAGCTGAAATGTCAGTCAGTGCTGTCGAACCACATACAGCCTGAACAGAAAGTAGAAGCTGGAAGCTGGCTTTGAAGAGCAGACTCTGAAACCTCTAGATGGGAATCTCCTTTAAGTCTGATCTTCATTTTGGTTTTGTTATTGCATTTACCCATTGCAATAACAGGATGCTTAGTGCGAGTGAATAGGTATAAGGGAATTTATTTGGCTAATATGGTGTGATTTTGATAGTATGTAAACTGCTCATAACCTGCTATATGTTGGTAGATACAACTGCATCCTACTTTCTGCAGAACACAAGTATAAAGTGAATTTGGTCAGATATATATATTTTTTTTTATGATGAATGTCCTATTCTCTGAATGTTCGTGTCCTGTCTGAAAAGCTGCAGAGCTCTGGAAATGTGCTGGTTAATGTGGCTATTTTCTCTGTCATTGGGTGTCCGTGTTTGATTGAGGAAGTCATGGAGAAGCCAGTGCAGACCCTTGACAGTGTCATGTCTAATAATTGTGATTCACTTTGTAGAGATGATTACCCTTTAGCTGCTTTTTTCAGTGACAGATGATGACTGTATAATGGTCAGTGATAATTGTAGTAGAGATCATTGATGTTGTCCTCCCTGGAATAAGCTCTTGTGTAAAGACCTTAAAATGTACACATTTAAGACTTTTTACGTATATGTTTTCCCAAGCCGTTCATGCAGCTTGCCCCAAAGTCTCTAGTTTGATGTCCAGTAATGTACCTGCAATTAATATAGTTGTGTATCCGTGATTTTTGTTCAGACTTAGAACCAACCTCTAAGTGAACATGGTGGCTGCAGTCCAGATAATACTGTATGCAAGGGAATCCTGCTTACTTCAGATAGGAGGATGAAATCCAGCCTGAGAGGGTAACTGGTGCCCTTTAAACTTAGGGGTCGATTGGGCAGTATATATGTACTTAGCTGTGCAATATGTTATGTGAGTGGTTTTTTTTCCCCTTTCCTTTTTGCACAGGCATTTGCAGGCTGAAGCACAAAATACCTCCCATTAAAAACTAGGCCATGATGACCTGCTTTGTGTGCAGTTTCTGATTTCCCTTGTAGCACAGACATAACGTATGTAAGGGTGCTGCTTCGTGAGGTGAGGTTATAGTAATAACCTTTATCAGTACTGCATTTACTAGAAAGCCACAATGCTCCTAGTAGAGTTGAATGAGGAAACATGGCATGCATCACCATACGCTTCCATGTTTACACAGAAAAAGATGTCTCTGCCTATCATTTGCTTTTTACGTAGGGCCAAGCATTTATCTTCCTGAAAAACCTCAGAGTTGTATGGAGCCTTAAATGACACTTGTACTTTTGTACTAAACCAGAGGCCCAAAAAGGTACCGTATGGGTCCGTATAAGATTTTTCTATTGCATTCTACATAAATCTGACAAATTCCGTGGTGCACTCCACAATTTTTATCTGTGAAAGTATCTCCCCTAAAAACATTTCTTCTAGAGGTTAATGACTGCATAAACAATGCAGCAACCAAAAGCCATACTGCCATAGATCCTCTGTGCTGCTGTTTTCATGAGATGGAAGTTGACACAGATTAAGGGCGACATGTCCTAACACGCCAATGCCAGTTGTTTGTTCTATTTTGTGGCATACCCACTTTTTACACCATATTCTTGTAAATGGATTGTCGTACACCAAAACTAGGCGCATTATACGCCGGGAATGACACTTTGTAATGCGCCTAAATATGGTGCACACTGCGCCCCCGTCGCACAATGCGCCTATTGAGGCGCCTTACATATGTTATGCTCCCCCATCGGGCAATGAGCCTCGATAGACGCATACCATATACTACCAATGATATGCTATTTGCCGATTGTTGAGCGATGCGCCCTTTTTTGATATGATGTGCCGTTTTAGGCAAGGTATACCTGATGCCAATTTTTAGAAAGTATCTGACTTTCAGGCGCACTTTACACTGACCTAAAACTGGTATAGATACGCCACTTTTCGGACATGTCGCCCTAAATGACAAAGTGCGGCAGAGACTAATGGTTTCTACATTGTCACACAACCACTCGGATCTGCTAGTTGTAAGTAAATGCTTTTCATTGTGAAGGAATTGCTGATGTTACTGAAAACTATTGATGGAGTATGTCGGCATATTAAGATGTTACTGGTTTGAATATGGATGCCATATCTTTTGAAGATCAGAGGGGTTAGAGTCTGCACTAACCTGATCGGCTGCAGCGAGTACAGTGTCCTCTGCTTACCAAGTACAGCGCCTGCGCATGGTACTGTAGTTCAGTACAGCTTTCTCCCATTCAAGTAAATGAAATTGAGCAGTTATACCAGGCATGGAGGCTCCTTTAAACAGCTGATCAGCAGTGATGCCAAGAGACTGCTGCCCTCCCCAAATATATTGGCCAGATTTAAAGAATTGGATATTAGATATTGCTTCCAGATACACAATAAAGTATACAGTTGGCCTAATTTATCATAAGGCTAGGTTCACACGGCCTATTCAAGCCGTAATTGCAGGATGGATTTCGCCCGCAATTACGGCTTGAGTACGGGGCGGCAGCTCACCGGCCCCATAGACATGCATGGTCCACGGTGCGTATCCCGCCGGGATAATGTGCATGTCACTTTCTCCCCGCTCGGCGTATTTGCCGAGCGGGGAGGGGAGACGGAATCCATAGTTCTCTATGAGAACTGTGGATTACCGTAATGCCCGGGACAGATTTCAGCCGTAGTGCAGCGAAGTACAGCGTGCAATATCCATGCCAGAAATAAGCCGTGTGAACGAGGCCTAACTCTTTAGCAGTAAGAATATCCTTGTTGTTCATAACAACCAGTTGGAGCGCAGCTTTCATTTGTTATACTGCTCTGGAAGAATTAAAGCTGAGTTCTGGTTGCTATGGGCCACATGCATTCTTACGTTTAAAAAAAAAAAAAATAATAATACATTTATTCCGAATATTGTAAAAAAAAAAGTGTTACAGGAAAATAAAGAAATGTATAACACTTGATTGTCAAGCAGTAACAGTGACACCTTTCACAGAGAATGAAAACTCATGAAACACATTAGTCAAATTATAATTGAAAACAAACTTTATTACATGACCAGAAAATAAAATTCAAAACCGTCTGGGGTTACGGCAGACTAAACTACAAGAACTGTTCAGAATTGTATAGGTCTGGAGCAGAAGTAGAAGTTACTATAAGGGCCGTATAAAAGTATCACCTAGGTCTACAACTGAGGTTGTGACGAGGAGGAGGGAGAGGGAGTCTGAGCAGAGTTACTGGCCAAATGTGAGGACAGGTACCAGGATGTAAATAAAAATGGTGTCCTAATTTGACTGCTGTCTGTGTCTGAATAAAAGTGGTTTAGAATGCCCTTCTTTGAAGAACTGAGGTGTCTCATTTTCTTTAGTTAATATTATTATTATTTATTTTAAAGCGCCATTGATTCCAGGGCGCTGTACATTCGAGGGGGTTACATACATTACATAAGTCAAACGAGTACAGTGATAAGGGATAATGACAATTGGCACGACAGAGGGAGAGAGGACCCTACCCGCGAGGGCTTACAATCTACAAGGAGGGGGGAAGAGACAGGAGGTGAGGGGCAGACATGTCTGTGGAGGAAGTAGTGACAAGTTTAGTGAAGGTTATAGGCAAGCCTGAAGAAATGGGTTTTCAGGTTGCTTTTGAAGCTGATGAAAGTGGAGGAGAGTCTGATGTGTTGGGGCAGTGAGTTCCAGAGTGTGGGTGAAGCACGGGAGAAGTCTTGGAGACGGTTAGTGTAGGTTATAGGCAAGCCTGAAGAAATGGTTTCATCTCCAAGTAGTATTTAACTGCCTCAATGACCTCTTGAGAAGATGGCAAAGAGGGTTCTAACCACTTGGAATGGAGACATCTCTTCGCGGCCAAAAGAAAGATGCATATAGTGGTTTGGCTAGGGATGTTTTCTGGGGGATTATGGAGTAAGAGTTAGATCACCAACTTTGATTTGAAATAGGTGAATCAAAACCCTCCAGAAGATCTTGGTGTGAGGGCATGGCCAAATGCTATGGGAAAAATTTGTAGAGGGGGATAACATTCAGGACAGGCTGTTACACGATTCAGGCAAGCTGGCTGCATGGGTATATTAAATCTGTATATGGCAGAATGGGCTAGGTGAAAAATAGGAATCTCTCCACTTATTCTTTTGGAAAATATCTAAATATCTAGGTTGGGAAAGTCGTTTTTTTTTTTTTTTCCCACCTGATAAAGTGTTTTGGATGGTTTCTAGGGTCTGCATACAGGGATGAGAGAGTGATGGGAAGAGATAGGACTTTAGATACTATCACAGTTATTTGAAGAGAGAATTCGGGAAGAGTTACCAGCGTTAGATTTGCAAAAAGCCGAAACCTAGAGGAAGGCAAAGTGGGACTTTGGTCATGCTTAGGACTAAAGTATGCGAATGAATAGATCTATTGAAGAGTTGATTAGCTAAAAGGATACCCTTCTCCTGCCGAAGACAAAACTGGTAATTTTCCAAAACTGGGGTGGCCCCAGATAGGTAAATATCTACTAGCTTGGTAGGGAGGTTCAGAAAGGGATCTACATGCTTTCCAGATCCCACTGGTGTCCTTAAAGGGGTTGTCTCACTACATTGATTCATCTTGCCTCAGTCCTGTTTTCTTGGTTTCACTTTGAATTCAGGGGCGTGTTTACTGGCTGCTACTAGGCTGCAGTAGAAGCCAGGTCTGTAGCTATAGCAGCCAGTGCTAGCAGCCTATCAGGAGAGATCAAACAGGTCTGTAACTATAGTTACCTGAGGAGCTGATGCAGCCCATACAAGAGGGGATATCTAGGAATAGGTAGGACACTGTTAATGGACATATATTACAAAGTGACTTGTTTTTGCAAGATCTTTAACATAAAAAGCAATCCTTATAGTGAGACAACTCCTTTATGTAGGAGGCTTGTGCAGGCAAACAAAGGCAGGGATGAAAATGTAACATGTAAGAGACTAGGCAGGGACCAAGAGATTTCTCTACTGCTAGATTAGAATACCGAGTTCTCTTTAATCCAGTCCGCGCTAGGTCTGAGAAGACTGAAGGATTAGAAATCCTGAGGTCAGGAAGGTTAACGACTCCCTTTTCTCTGGAAAGTGTAAGTTTGGCTGTTGCAGGTGACCTTACAGAGACTGTTGTATCAGCCAGAAATCCTGTATGCAGCTGCAGGTAAGCGAAGTTACCGGCACTACAGTGCATCTCAAAGCAATTTCTAATGAGGTACGGCAGAAACAAAAACCCAAAGCGGTCCTTTTACGCAGAATAAATATAAAGCTTTGCATGTCTGTTTTTTCTTTTACGGTTAGTCACATAAACATCTATATTTGCTTCTAGCTCTGCATGAACCTTGTACGGCTTTTTACTCATATGCACTCTGCTCCAGCTGTAGAATTATTCTAAGTATAATGACTGTAGGATACATATGGCACCACTAATCTGCCATATGAGTTAAGCGCTCTGTGGGTCCTTAAAACCACTTCAGTTCCTGTCAGTATCCTCCTGTTCAAGCTAATGATGCCTTAAACCCTAGCTGGTGGATCACACTGAAAAGCCATGCTAGCATTTTCAAGTAAATATGTCTCATGTGTTACTTTTACAGTTTTTATTGTAAACACATGGCTTTATGTTGTATTTATGGAGATATCCCTTACAGTTTGTCCTGACAACTGAGCCTGCTACACATTTCATAGAATCTATCATGCCACCTTTATTCAGGGTTTTAAATGGGGGGGTCTGTAGTTGAGAGAGAGGAATAGACTGCATTTGTTTTCTTACACAGTATTGGGGCAAGGGTGGGCAAAAGCCCCACAATACTTGCCTAGCTGTAGCTCAGCCTTTCCAGAGCTCCCAGCGATCCGCTTTTCTTGACTTTTAGTTCTGGTCCTGACACTGAGGAGAGGCCTGCGAGCCATTCACCTGCAATGGAGCACAAACCTGTCCTCTGTGTTGGGATGAGAACCTGGAATTCAAGAGGAGCGTATCACTAGAGACAGCTAGGTAAGTGTTTTTTGTTTTTTTTTTAAATATTTTTTTTCAAATAAGCAATACAAAATTAGACCACTCACCTGTGTAGCTTGAGCTTAACTTTAATATACATAGCGTCACAACTAAGAGCCTACAGGACTGGCTCGAAACGCGTAGATAATTAGGAAACGTTTGCTAATTTTTTATTTTAACTTTTTAGAATAAAAGTGCGTTTTATACATTTTTGAGTGCTGTAAATTTTCCCTGTGAATTCTTTTTTTCGATTATTTTTTTTCGACCCACCATGGCCGCAGTGCTGTGCAATTGTTTTGTTTGTTTTTTTCTCTCCCTCCAGACAGAGTGCTCTCTCCGGTCTTTTTGAGGTTTTATGCGCAACCTCTTTTTACCATATGTTTTTAGAACTGAGCATTTATATTCAAATTAATAAAGCCAATCCTTTAGACATTTCTTCTCAAGGTGAAATACGTTTATTTAAATTTTTCCTCATAAAGAAAATCCTCCTGGCCATTATCCATTTAGTTGCTCATATGTGTACCTTTTCTAATTCCAAGGCATCCTTTCGGAGACCTAGGGCTTTAAATTGAATTGTTTATTCTAGATGAGGCCATGCTAATGCTCTGTAGATCGGTAATATGTGCCTGTTGGGGGAGCGCGTATCTCTTTTGGATCTATAAAAAAATCTCCTGGCCTTAGAAGCAGCTGATTGACATTGCATACTGTTATTTCGCCTATGAGCTACAAGTACATCAAGATTCTTCTCTAAAAGTGTCTTTTGCAGTTTAACTCCTACCATGTACGTTGAATGCACATTAGTACCCAGATGCATAAATTTACATTTATTCACACTGAACCATTTGCCAAGTGGATGCCCAAATACTCCAATACGTAATTTTGAAATCTGTTATAGACTGGTGTAATCTAGAAGAAGATAGAATTGATTATATTAATCCCATCCTCTGTATCATTAATAAATACACTCACCGGCCACTTTATTAGGTACACCATGCTAGTAACGGGTTGGACCCCCTTTTGCCTTCAGAACTGCCTCAATTCTTCGTGGCATAGATTCCACAAGGTGTTGCAACGATGCTCAATTGGTACCAAGGGGCCCAAAGAGTGCCAAGAAAATATTCCCCACACCATGACACCACCACCACCAGCCTGAACCGTTGATACAAGGCAGGATGGATCCATGCTTTCATGTTGTTGACGCCAAATTCTGACCCTACCATCCGAATGTCGCAGCAGAAATCGAGACTCATCAGACCAGGCAACGTTTTTCCAATCTTCTACTGTCCAATTTCGATAAGCTTGGGCAAATTGGAGCCTCAGTTTCCTGTTCTTAGCTGAAAGGAGTGGCACCCGGTGTGGTCTTCTGCTGCTGTAGCCCATCTGCCTCAAAGTTCGCTGTACTGTGCGTTCAGAGAGGCTCTTCTGCCTACCTTGGTTGTAACGGGTGGCTATTTGAGTCACTGTTGCCTTTCTATCAGCTTGAACCAGTCTGCCCATTCTCCTTTGACCTCTGGCATCAACAAGGCATTTCCGCCCACAGCACTGCCGCTCACTGGATGTTTTTTCTTTTTCGGACCATTCTCTGTAAACCCTAGAGATGGTTGTGCGTGAAAATCCCAGGAGATCAGCAGTTTCTGAAATACTCAGACCAGCCCTTCTAGCACCAACAACCATGCCACGTTCAAAGGCACTCAAATCACCTTTCTTCCCCATACTGATGCTCGGTTTGAACTGCAGGAGATTGTCTTGACCATGTCTACATGCCTAAATGCACTGAGTTGCCGCCATGTGATTGGCTGATTAGAAATTAAGTGTTAACGAGCAGTTGGACAGGTGTACCTAATAAAGTGGCCGGTGAGTGTAAGTTGGATGGACACTAACGTTGTATAAATCAACAGTACAAGTAAATGCCAGAAAACTTTGTACTGTTTCAGCAAAAAATGCTTCCCCCTTTACTTATTAGGCTCCTGGCTATGACTAAGAATGTTTACCCGCTTGAAATGCGTCGCTCGGTACTCTCTCTTTGCTATGTTGTGATTTTTTTTTATTGTCAATGGAATAAAGAATGTCGTTTTTATTCCATCCTTTGACTCTGTGCCGACTAAACTGGGCTTGTTTTTGTCTACAGTTGTACTTCTTGGAGCGAGATATGTGCACTTAAGTTGGGTGATGAAGTATTTTTTTCTCCTGCTCCTCTGCTCTGTCCTTATCATACACTTAGAAAAAACTGCAAAAATCTGTCTTCTGTTTACAGGTCAGACTGTCGGCTAACTGAGGATTTAGGCCATAGAAGTCTACAATAAGAGAGGAAGGGGTGTGGTGAGAGAGAGAGGCAGGTTATATTGCAGTAAATAGAGTTAAGCAGTGGACAAAAACCTACCTGAAAACCAAATCCTGAGTTTTGTCCACTGCCTGTCAAAAGCTGCTGAAAAAAGGTCCTTTTTATGTGTTTTTGCGCGGTTTTCGGCGCTTTTGGGTTTTTTTTCTGCATAGACGCACAGCAATAGATTTGCCATGTGCTTCTGCAAAAAATGCACCAAAATACATCCTCCACTTTAAAAAGACTCCAATAGTTATTTTTCTGCCCTGTTCAGTCGTTTTTTGCAACATATTTAAAAAAAATTTGCAGAAAAAAGACGTTCTGTGGCGACAACAGAACAGTTTTACTATACAAGTCTATGGGACTTCTTTTCAGTCTTTTTTTCCCCAGCAATTTATAAGACGAAAAATGCTGAAAAAACTGACATTTTTGTGTACAGTGGAGATATAGCCTTAGGCCAAAATTTTAACATCCCCGGACCACGTATTTTGGCTTGGGTTTGTGTTAAAAACTGATCAATTTTCGGATTTGCCATTGGACCTGTACATTCAATGTACGGCAATCTGGTGGAAGATACAACGTATTTTAAAATCTGGTGGATTTCAAAACAGACTGGAAAAAATCATCTGTGCTGTGTAGACTACAGCATGGATTTTCTATTGCTGTCTATGGGGCACTTGTTACAGTGTAGACATAGCCTTGGGGTACGTTCACACGGCTGATTTGGATGCTGATTGTGGCGCAGATTATAATTATACCCCTTTTCTAGTTGGTATATGATATGACAGAATACATGCCCAAAGTAGACTGTATTGTAACTAATTGGGGAATGTTAAGGCTGTCTTTACACGGCACAGACCAAGTACCGACCGGAAAATCCTGACCGGTATTTGGTCTGTTTTCGGCACGCAGCGGGATGGCTTTTCTCTGCGGTTTGTGGATTCAAGCCCTCCTCCTTCGCACCGACCTGTTCATGTTCCGCCAGAAAACCGGGTGGCAGAATGAACATGTTCTAAGTTTTTCGGACCGCAGGCAGTATAAATAAAGGCAGAAAATTCATGCAGTCGGGACTGCCGCACGGCTTTTCCATTAAAGTCCATGTAAATGGTTGATAGCCGGTTTACAGACGGCTTTCAAATCTGAAAAGTCTGTAAATCTGGCTAGAAACCTGTGCCGTGGGGACAAGCCCTAACAAGCCACATGACAGTATAAAATGTAGCAAAATACAAATCTACCCATAAACCAGAGTGGAATAAGGGTGCTTTCACACAGCGCAGTTTTATTATTATCAATTATTACCAGCAAGTTTTTCTCACTTTCTAAAGGGTGCTTTCACATGGATCATTTTTGGTGCGTTTTTGATCCGTTTTGGATAAGCTTTTTGTGTAGAAAGGCACAGCTATTAAGGCTGTACATTTCTGCACAAAAACCGTATTCAAAAACGCACCAAAAAACGCTCCGTTTGAATGCACCCTTTAGAAAGGGAGTACTCAATTAGTGTGTCTGTAATCCATAAGGGTATGTTCACACAGCGTCTTGCCTCCGTATGAACATCCGCTTTTCAGATGCCTCTCTGGGTCCATCAGAACGGACCCAGAGACGCATCTGACAATTAGCAGTGAGTATATCACTGCCGGCAACGACACACGCAGCAGCGTTCACATGAGAGATCACCGCTGCGTGTTTGCATCGCGCCTGTCGGGTCCGTCTTGCGGATGCGATCCAAGAATTGCATGTCATTTGTTCGATTGCATCCGAAAGACGGACCCGACAGACGCGATGCAATCACGCAGCGGCGATCTCTCATGTGAACGCCGCTGCGTGTCTGTCATTGCCGGCAGTGATATACTCACTGCTAATTGTCAGATGCGTCTCTGGGTCCGTTCTGATGGACCAAGAGACGCATCAGAAAAGCGGCTGTTCATACGGAGTGAAGACGCCATGTGAACAGACCCTAAGGCCATGTTCACACGGCTTATTCTGGGACGTATTTCAGCCCGTAATTCGCGCAATACGGCGCGAATTATGGGCTGAAATTCGTCCCAGTCATTACCGTAATCCATAGTTCTCATAAAGAACTATGGATTACGGCTCCTCTCCCTGCTCACACAATTTAGCGAGCGGGGAGAGAAGTGACATGCTACTTATCCACGGCGTATACGTGCCGTGGATAATGTGGACAGGGGCCCCGCTCACGCCCCGCCCCCGTCCACACGGCTTAATTGCAGGCCGAAATACGTCCCGCAATTAAGCTGTATGTACATAGCCTTAGACTTCAGACACAGTAATTGATTACTTTCTTGAAACACCTTTCTGGACAATTTAGACAACTGAAAGAAGCTTGCTGGTGATGAAGGCAGTGTACTTGGAGCGCAGTTAAAACTGCACCAAAACTGCGCTGTGTGAAAGCTCCCTAATCAAATAAAGCACAATAATTATATAAAATTCAAAGTAGATACACAAACACCATAGATAGTCAGTGCACTGAATCAACAAACAAAGCGCTCGTTACTAATGCCGTATACCATTGATCAATTTTCTGCCAGATAACATATGTAATAAGGCACTGTGTAATATACAAAGACATAGATAAACACAATGAAGCTTCACAGTAGTGTTGAAGTTTCCATTCGGGACCTCAGTTGCAGGTTTGATTAGGAGTGACGGAAAAAATGTGCTGCGCTATTCCCCCCCCCCCCCCCCCCAGTAAAACGATCAACATGGCGGAAACCTGACCAACCCTATTGTGGTCAGTGAGGCGCCGTTGTCTGTTGAAGAATTTCAACACAAATCTAAAGTTGGTCTAAGACTCTGCTCCAGTACAGCAGTTGGTAGGTGTCCATAACCCCTGGCAGATAGATCTATAGGGTAAAAAGGGATGTAAATGTACTGCACCATGATAATGAGGAACAAGAGTTTATGTAACATGCACCTGACCTTTCAGCTGACTTTTGGTGATAATCGTGGACCCTGCGCTGGTTCCTCTACTTGACAATACTGGGCTATTTGTGGTAAATGCAAGGTTTTTAGCATTATTTATTATGCACACTATGTTGTGCAGACACAGACTTGTCTCATCTGCAGTTACAACTTTTTTTTTTATTATGTTTTGGCAATTCAACAAACCTGCATATTGAGCTCTGTCAGAGGCAAAGTGAAATCGGATTTGTAAAGCTGGTTGCTAGTTTCAAGTGTCGTAGCAGAGAATTTGCTTAACTTGCATGAAAATCCTGCCTTCCATTCTGCGGGATGCCGATCGTGTCCTCCCTGTGTTAATGGCTCCAAGCCAGCTTGTAATGCTCTTTCTGTGATGTAATGGTATCTTCTTGTTCTGTTTCAAACCGTTTCCTTTCTCTGAATAAGAAATGTCCCACAGGCTCTTTTTTCCCTTTTTAAAGCCATTTCTGGTTTTGTTTATTAATCATACTGATGGCTGAGACGTTGCCGTGTGCTGGAGCTCATGAGAAAGTGCCTCGAAAATGTTCCTATTGCATTTCTAGGTAACACAAGATGTTGAGAGATGAGCCCTGGGTGGTGTTAAAATATGTATTAAACGGAACATGGTCCGTTAACCATTTATATCCTATTGTGAAGAAAAGCTTAAAACTCCATTTCACTGCCACGTCAGCATTTGGTCTTAAAACAATATGCAGTTAAGTTCTATGAAAAGAGGCAAAGTTTCTGGTGTCCCTTTTAGTCTCCTCAACTCCATTAACGAGCCTTGAAACCTGATTGGAGAATTAAACAAAACTAGTGCCTCCACCGTAAGGAAGAATCGCTCTACTGCATGCAGCTATTTGCCCTTCATTATTGCAGAGCAGGGTTCGGCGGGCTGAATAAATGGCCTCCATTGTACCTCTCGAAAATTAGGTTTCTCCTCCCGAAAAGCACCATAAGGGGATGTGCACACGGAGGATTGCGGTGCATACCTGTGTGTGACGCAATACACCTGCTGTTGAATGTACGCAATGGCCAATGCGTACGTTCAACAGCAATACAGCATGGCTATTATTTTACTTTTCCCCGGCATGTAGTGGCCCGAAAGAAGTGACCTCACTTCTTTATGGGTGCACGGTTTCACGCCAGGGAATACACCGGGTTATCATAGAACTCAATAAGTGCTATGATATTACTGTATTTGCAGAGTGTACTCCGGGCGCATTGCAGCGCAATTAGGATAGCCGGTTGAGGATAGGAGATTATTCTCATGGTAGAGTTACAGGTTTGACTTAAATCCCAGTCCCGTTTTAAAACCTCTATAGTGGATCAGTTTGAACTCCAGACTTGCATATTTTAAGTGCATTGACCCTTTGTAGCCAACTAGAAAAATGAAACATTTGTGCTGTTGGCCAGTTTATAGGACTGAGTGTATACAGGTGTAGTGAACTGTCCTAGATGCGGTTTGTATTGTGTATACAAGTGATCATCCTCTTTATATAGATTAGCGTTTCTATTCACTGACCGCAACTGCTTTTTAAGTTCGGAAGAGATTTGTCATTTTAGAAGGTTTTGTAACTGGAAAGCCCCTTTAAACTACTGACATTTTCATGATTTTGTTTCAGTGTATTGAAGTTTGTCACCCCCATTTCCTCCTTCTCAAAACTTTATCGTTACAAAGATCATGTCTCAGATTATGGGGACAGTAAAAATAAGCACTTTTGTAATTGGGTTGCATTACCTCTGTCACTTGGTTTAGTAGATATGAGCTTCTCTGTAAATCTGTGTTCTATTTCTGCTGTTGCTGGTCGGAACGTCCCCTGGACGGTTCCCGCTCCCTAGACACGCCCCCTGCACTGTGATTGGCTGGCTCACATTTCATTTCATTCAGCCTGTTGGGATACGCCCCTAGACAGGAAACGCCCCGGCCACGCCCCCCTGCGCTGTGATTGGCTGCCTGCACACTCTGTGTTTACTCCCCTCTGAGCTGTTAAAATCGATAGTGAAACCAAGGTCTGCTGGCTCTATATACATCTCCCAGCTCTAGGGTCAATAATCTGGGCAATTACTGGCTGTTTAAAGGGCTTTTGCCAAGAGGTTGATTCACCTCCTCACAGGTCCAGTCCTTAAGCTACTACTTTGAAAAGAGGGTGTTCTGTTCCTCAGATCTAATGCAAGCCCCGCCTCCTTATGACGTCATCATATGTAGTGTATAACATAAGGATTCAACACTGTGTCTGTATAAGCTGCTTGTGTAGTGCAGTGCTTAGGTGATCAGCTCTACAAGACAGAGGTTAGGAGTTCAAGCCCCATCAGTATTTTTTTTTTTTCTTTTATAAATTGTACACATATGTAAATATATGAAAATATATGTGTAGACATCTATAATTTTATTTATATACACACACAAAGCTCCCCTATATAGTGTCCCATCCTCACAGTCACACCAAGCACTTCCAACATATGTGATACAATGCATATACTCTGGGGGATGAGACATGATATAGGGGAGCTATGTATGTGTATATATATCATTATAGAGATTGACATATATATTTTAGGTCTCTCTACATATGTGTAGAATTTAGGGGGAAAAATATATACTCTGTGAGGGGACTAGAACTCCAAACCCCTTTGTTGTAAAAGCAATGCTCTACTGCTGCACCACCAGCCCAAATCAGTTACAGGCTGAGCAGGATCTTCTCTGAAAGCTGAGTGCTTCTCCCCCCATTGTTTTCATGTCACTGACAGCAAGCAGAGATCTTTACTTGAAGCTGACATTTGTCCTTGCAGTTGAGTAAAGATATCTGCCTGTTGTCAGTACAATTTGGGTGAACACCACTAGAACAGAAGTAAAAGCTGCTGGCTTTCAGTGTCATTTGTGTGTAAACTAAGAGATATAATAGGTGCTTGCTGCAGCTTGTGGAGCCTGAAGGCTGCAGACATAAGCATTCAAGAGGCTACAGAGCTGTTATATCCAGACAACCTTCTGCATCCCCTGCTTCATACAAAATGATGTCACAGTTCTTCAGTGAGGGGAGACATGCCTGCTGCGAGGAGAGACACTCCCATGGATTTCAAACTCAATCTGAGAGAATTAGCTGAACAGCACGAGCAGCTCAAACGATAAAACTCCTTTAAACTAGGCTTTTCTTCAGACCACCTTTTTAAAGCCATTGGCATGTTTAATGGAAAAAAAACTGAAGCATTGAAAAGGTTAAGGGAGCTGTTAATTTGTGAGTCCTGGCACAGGGTACTGATTGATTGCGGAAGAAATTAATTATTTCTAGACACCCAAAGACTTGAAATGTGTAATGAAAGACATTTTTCTTTCATCTTTACAAGTCCTTGTTGATTGAGACCAAATCCATCCACATGATCTTGTGTTTTTGTGTGTGATTATATATATATAGATATATATAATATATAAATATATATCTATGGAATATATATATATATATATATATATATATCTATCTATACAAAATATATATGCACAAACACAGTGGTGTGAGACAGTATTTGCCTCCTTCCTGATTTACTAATCTTTTGGATGTTTGTCACACTTAAATGTTTGAGATGACCAAATACATTTAAATATTAGACAAACGTAACATAAGTAAACGCAAAATGCAGTTTTTAAACGAAGGCCTTTATTATTCAAGGAAAAAGTAATCAAAACCTACATGGTCCTGTGAGAAAAAGTAAGCCCCCCCCCTTCCCCTTAAAGGAGTTGTCTCCCTACAGAGTTTCATAGGATGCATGAATGAAATACTCTGTCACTTCCTGGTTCAGACTGACTAATTTGCATAAAGCTCTGTGGTCTATTCAACTCTGTTTTCAGTTGTTAATTAGCTCAGAAGCTTCTGAAACTGCTCACAGAAGGTTTTATCTGATCCCTCAAACAAAAGCCCTAATTGCAGTTCTGTTTACCTTAGATAAATCAAGCTTTTTACTGCCCAGCAGCACAGAGGCTGCAGAGACCTGTGTGGTGACCTCACTCACTGCTATCACATAGAACAAACAGCAGGGAGGAGAGATGTTTACAGGTCGTTTACTGAGGGAACTGAAACAGCCAGGGAGGTCATAAATTCACTTGTATCTCCTTAACAAAAACAGATGAACAAAGCAATATATTTGGAAAATGTCTTTATTTTGTGTTCCCTACAATTTGAAAGCTATTCTTTGTAGCGAGACAACCCCTTTAAAATATAAATTAGCTGTGTTTCCTCACATTTTTGAGAAGCCAAGTTCAATGTCCATAGCCTCACCCAGGCCTGATTACTGCCACACTTGTTTTCAAGCAAGGGAGCACTTAAATAGGACCTGCCTGACAAAGTGAAGTAGACCAAAAGATCCTCAAAAGCTGGACATTATGGAGAGATCCAAAGAAATTCAGAAATAACTGAGAAACAAAGTAATTGAGATCTCTGTCTTCAAAATGTTATAAAACCATCTCTAAAGTTTTGGGACTGAAGACAACCACAGTGAGATCTATTATCCACAAATGGAGAAAACCTGGAACTTTGTTGAACCTTCCCAGGTTCCCCTTTTTAAGTATAGTCAGTGTATGCATTATATTCTTTGTTATAACTGGATATAGATATTTATAAATTTGGCTTTTAGATACACTCTTTTTACCTTTCACAGCTCATGTATAAAGCAGTTTTTGCCTAAAAGGGACCTTATGTCTTTAATGGAACTCATTTATCAAAGTAGTTGTGCCAGAATTCTTGCACAATTCGCGCCAAAAATAACGGAGTACAAGCTTTACCTCACATTTACTATGGTTTCCAGACACTTCTGTGCCTTTTCTGACAAAAAGGTGTGGCCTCGACAAAGGGGTGTGACTATGCAGGAAAAGGGGTGTGGCTTTGCATTCACCGAAATTTGGGCACCCGTTAGCGCCATAAAGTAAGCCAACTTAAAGATGGTATAAAATTAAACTAGACCGTTTTAACCTGCACCAGATTTAGCAACACTATGATAAATGTGTCACATGGTAAGACTGTGTCTAGTCTAACTTAGAACTGTCTAAGAGTTTGACACTTGATAAATCGCCCCCATTGTTTTTACTTTGCATGCATTATTTGCACACATTGATTTGCTTATCAACCTTTATTTCCCAGCAGGATAAAAACAAGAGGCTACGTCCGCTCTACGACATTCCATATATGTTTGAGGCCAGAGAATTTCTGCGCAAGAAGCTAATTGGAAAGAAGGTAACATTTTTAGCATAATTTTCATTCTGATTTTATTTTTGAATGTCATTAATTTCAGGGCGCTGCACAACAAAGGGGTTTGAATACATATGAGACCAGGACAAATAGAATATAAGCACTAAGTAACAAACCGATACAGAAGAAGAGAGGGCAACAAGGGCTAAAAGTCGTCGGTGTGGGAGGAGGGAGACAGAAGGTGAGGAATGAAGATGTTTGCATTATGATATAGTGACACCAGGGTTATTGTCAGTGTAGACTTTCCTTGAGGAGATAGGTTTTCAAGTCACTTTTGAACCTTGTAAAGATGTCTTGTGGTAATGAATTCCAAAACATGGGAAATACACAAGAGAAATCATGGAGCCTCTTGTGCGAGTAGCTGACAACAGGAGAGAAGGTCCTATAAGGAGCGTAGCTTACATGAGGGGAGGTATCTGGAGATTAAAACAGACATATGGGTGAAATAGTATGAAGAGCCTCTATGCCCTGGTGAATAACTTGAACTGAACTCGCTGGGCAATGGGTAGCCAGTGAATACATTGGGAGAGGAAGAATGGAAAGAGAGGTGAATTAGTCGGGTAGCGGAGTTGAGGATGGATTGAACCAGAAAAAGAAGGCTAGATGGAGGCCACAGAAAAGGATGTTTCAATAGTCTAGGCAGGAAATGATGATATACACAAGCATTTTTGCAGATTCAAAGTCAATAAAAGAGCAGATTTGGGAAATCTTTTTCAGGAAGAGGTGGTAAAAACGTGGATGTGCAATTTGAAAAACAAGGCAGGGTCTAAGGATACCCAAAGGCAGCAGCAGGTTTGTGGTACTAGGTAGAGTGTGAAGCTATTGACCTTGATAGATCTGATGTAGATGTTACTTGGGATAGGGAAATGATGACATTGTGGGATCTTCAAAAGCAGCGAGTTAAGATCTGGGCTAGAGAGGTAGTATAACTTATTTTAAGTATTTGCTGACCTTATTAAGGGATAAGAAGTACAAGCAGGCTCATAAATCCTATTGTGGATTTGGAATGTGGCATCCGTTGAACTATACTGTACATTACCAGTTTGTATGAAGTCATAGGGTGTTTTTTTTCTGCTTATGATTGCTGTTTTGAGGTATTCCTTCTGAGATGCCTAAGAGAGAATACAGTGCCAAACTGAGACATGATACTGCACCAAAGAGTACAGTAAAACCTGGTATAAAGAGTTACTTTAATTTTTCTTTTGGTGACCAGACGTCTTCTCAAACCCTTTTGGCCCATATGACCCCGAAAGAGAACGTGAAAACCATATTGCTTATTTGCATTGTTCGAAGAAAATCTACGCTGTAGACACTGATTAAATATTCTTAATTGGCATGTAATTGGATATTATAGCTAATTAACTGATGCTTGTTAACCTTTTTAGCAAATAATGGTAAGTTGCTGTTCCTCTTAATGGTTGACTGTGTTAGGTTGAGGCTACATACAGAATATTTGTAGCAGGATTTTCCAGTTGTAATTATCAAGCTGCAGCTGCTGCCCAAATAAATACTTTGAGTTGCATGCAGTTTACTGCACTTGTGAATGTAGGGAATTAATCTGATTGTCTGGTTTAGCACATTTCAGGAAATTGGTGCACCATGAGCAGAGTCTTAAAGGGGTTGTCTCAGTCCAAGGATTGCTTTTTATGTTACAGATCTTGCAAAAACAAGTCACTTTGCAATATATGTCCATTAACCGTGTGATATCCTCTCTTGTATTGGCTGCATCAGCTCCTCAGGTCGCTATAGCTACAGACCTGTTTGATCTTTCCTGATAGGCTGCCAGTGCTGGTAGCTATAGCTACAGACCTGGCTTCTACTGCAGTCTAGTAGAAACCAGTAAACATGCCCCTGAATTCAAAATGAAACAAAGAAAACAGGACTGAGGTAAGATGAATCAATGTAGTGAGACAACCCCTTTAAAGGTTGGAGTGGGAGGTTTACATTGAAGAAGGTTAGTCTTCCATTGTTGGCAGAATGTAGAGCTCGAGTAGGGTGGTAGACTGAGGAGGAAGGCGGTACAAGGTGCTTAGCACTGTGGAGAACTTTTTGGGTGAGGCTTCAACTTCTTACCGCTTTTTAGTAATCAAGACAAGCATGAATTAGTGCAACAAGAAAGCCAGGTTTACACATAGCTGTCACATTAGCTGCATTTTTGGCTGAAACCCCACTATTGTGCGAGTCACTGAGGTTGGTTACCTTTGACAGTTTGCCTGTTAGTATTTATAAAATAAACTATACATGGGGCTATTACACTGCCTGTAGCCGAAGGTAACTTTAACAGCACGGACTTGCACCAGTGTGGCTTTGGCTGCACCTCCTTGTGCTGGTAATGATGCAACTGCTACCTGTTTACCTGGCTTATGAGTTTTGTTTGTTTTTTAGCTAAAAAAGTTCTAACTATACAGATGAGTTTTAGGGCCAAGTGATTGAATGTAAGGAATGATCAACAGAGAACAGCCTAAGGCCGTGTCCCCACGGCACGGTTTTCCAGCCGATTCTCGGTTTTGAAAACCGGCTGAAAAACTTTTACACGGACCCTTAATGGAAAATCCGTGCAGCGGTCCCCACTGTGCGGATTTTCTGCCTGGCGGTCTTTCAGACCACCAGCGGTCCAAAAAACATAGAACATGTTCATTCTTCCGACCGGTTTTCGGGCGGAATATGAACATGTCTATGTAAAGGGGGAGGGCTTTTCTCCGCTAATCGCAGAGAAAAGCTGTACCACTGCGGCCGTGTGCATGGCCCCAAAACAGGACAAATACCGGTCGGATAAACTGATCAGTATTTGTCCTGTGCTGTGTGAACGGCCCCTAAGAGTTGTGTAATACCACACACTAAAATAGAAACGTTGTTTAGGTAGGTTAGTAGGTGGTGAAATTACAAGAGGCTTAAAAAGGTTGTTTGGCCACAGACTTTTATAGTGTGTGAACGGAGTAGTGACTGAACATGTGCACTGCTGGGAGTCTATGGAACTGATGAAGCTGGCCATTGCTCTGTTCAGACATCCTCCCTGCATGGGCGCAATGCAGTAGAATGGAATTTCAGGGGCCCTATTTTAATGATCATTGTGGGTTTTGAAAGGTTTCAATAGTGAGTCCATGTTAACAGAAGCAGATGGACAAATTCTGGTGTTTTTAATTACTGCAAGTGCTGCCAAAGGAAGTGATTTGTAAATGGATTTTGGCACAGACTGTATGTTAATGAAAGCCAGTAGGGGCTGTGTAGACAGGCCAGGTCACAGCAATTCCTGTACAATTCCACAGGAAAAATCTGCATCTGTTGTGCGCGGATGTTTATACAGATTGTGGTGTGGATTCACCCGATTTTTCAATCGATGGTACAAATGAAATTTTTTTGATGAAATTCAGTGCATTTCTGCAGTGGCATGAACATTCACTTTACGGATTGCAGACTTTAAAAGGGTTTTATCAAGAAGGCATTTCATGCCTGGTTTGTCCCGCTTCAGCTTTGTGTGTTCAAAAGGGGCGTGTACGATTTATTTGAACTGCATGTCATGTGTTCCAGCAGGCTTGACATCACCAGGCCTTTCCCCACAGTGTGCTCACTCTAGTCAAACGAAGGTCTGTTTTTGTAAAGAGCTGTGAGCAGCTAAAATATCGCTGAGTGTTTAGCACTTCTGCCTTTCAGTGTAGGGGTCCTATGTTCAAATCCTTGCAGAAAGTGAACGTGGATTTTTTTTTTTTTCAATCCACATACCCGATTTGAGGTTTCTTTTTTCCTTTTATTTATTTGCACTGTCTGACTAACTACTAAGGAATACAGAGGACAGGAATAGTGTGACAGCACCTGGGGTTGAACACTTGCTCAGCAGTGAGTTTGTGTAAAAACAAAGCAGGAAAGAGACTGACAGTAGCTGCCTGAGAGGAGAGGTGATGTCTGAGCATGTGCAGCAAAACTGAGGAGCTCTCGTCCCTGGCCGTATCTCCTGGAGACGAGTTGTACTCTACGGATCACTAAGGGAGCAGCTAAAACCAAAATGCTCCAGAATTTTCAATAGTGATGAATGGTGAAGAGGTTTATTATTTAATTTACAAGCTTCCCACATAAATTTTACTTTGGTCCAAAACCCCTTTTGGGCAGCCATATTCTGCCCACAGCCTCTGGGGCAACTGTGAGTATTGAATGTCCTGTAACCTTGCAGATGATTGCTTTCTGCTGTCTTGTGCACTGCTGTTCATAATCCGCCAGCACAAATCGAATAAGTTAGGAATAGCAGAGTTGATCTGCCAATAAATCACATGCAGCTGAACAAGAAAGAGAGAGCCTGAAGTTGGCTGTGGCTCTGTAAAACAGCATGGCAAGACAACCCCTTTGATACAAAATGTAATCTGATTTGATTAAGTAGAAAACTAGGTGAGACCTATTGGAAGTGTGCGTGGTCAGTTTGGTAAAGCTCGCCTCGTATTTGTTGTCTAGCTTACTTGGACTTTGCGGCTGCCAGCAGTTGTACGGCAGTGGATCACTTGATTTGAGTTGTGACGCTGCCAGAATGTAAATTCCTGCAGATGGCACAAGTGCATTGTTCTTTAACATGGTTCTAGCAGCTTGTCTCGAATTGCTGGAAGTATGCTTGGCTTTTTCTTCCCGGTAATGCTTTCTGGTGGGCTATATGGGGACGGACAGTGGGTGTCTTTAGTCCTTTGTCATAGAGAAAGGCATCCTGATGAGATTGCATGGCTGTTGGGCGCTCCACATGCATACTAAGAAAGTTAGTGCAAGTTGTTTTTTGTGAATCTCTGGTACAGCATCTTCATTGACTTCAGGAGAGCATGTTGGGTAGGTGGAGAGTTGCCCCTCCTTTAATATGCCATTCGGGTACATCTTCTCTGAGTTAACAGAAGTGCTGGTCGACCCACAGCAGTTTGTGTCTACACGCTCTGTAGGTTGCCTGGCGTGCTGCTCTGCTGACTTTAGGCCTTTAATAACCTGTCTTGTTCTGTCAGGTCTCCCATTAGCGTATGCTGCTCTGTCCTTTTTAGGTTTGCTGCTGCCTAGCTGATATTTAATGCCTTTATCTATTCCCTCTGACAGAAGAAGCAAGCCGTAGCTTGGCCTCATCAGAGACTGCTCTGCAGAACAGAGTAACCTAATGTATACCCTCTCTAAAACATGCATGTGGTTTTTTAGCTTGATCTTTATCATAGTTTAATGGGTTAAGCATTTACATTTTTTTTCGTATTTTGACAAGCTCGTTACGTGACTTGAACAGTGCTGGGTGAGCCGTATACTGACATTACAAATGGGGCAAGCCTGCCTTTTATATTATATGACTCCAGGGAGGATATCATCTAAGAGCTGCATGGTTGTGTGACTCATGTCAGAGGAAAGAAAAGCTCTGGACAAAAATGTAGCGAGCGCTTACGCTGATGTGTCACTTGGCTGTTGTGCAGCATTTAAAAGAAACATCCAGACAGAATGATCAGTTAACTTGTCCTGGTACTTTTGAAACTTTTGCATCAGCACATTTGTGACTTATTTTTATTTAAAAAAAAAATTCAGAATGTTATTTTTTACCCCTTTAAAGGGGGGTTTTCTCATCGGGTGTTTAAAAACCTACTTTTTAGCGCTTCACAAAATTTATGTTCGGCTTTGGGTGGTAACAGCAGTGAGAAAAACCCCTTTTGCTTTTTTTGTAAAATTTTGTGTTAATTTTAAGGGAAAAAACGTAAAAGGAAAAAGGTTGGGGTTGTCTTATTGCAGCATAGAGGAGTGACTCCCATCCAGGCCGGGGTTTCTAGGAGGAAGTTGGTTTTAAACCCTGGGCAAATTTGCCTACAAGCAGGGGGGGGGAGAAGACCTGCTCTAGCCTGAAAGGGAACCCCAACTTGGGCAGAAATGTTTTTGGAAGTTTTTATTTTTTTTTTTTCCTAAAAGTTTTAAAGCTAATTGAAATACCCCTTTATAATCCTCAGTTTAAATCCCATAAAAACTATGCCCCCCGGGCCCCGCTCCCAAAACCCTTTAGGACGGAACCCCGTTTTTATGTCCTTATGTTTTTTTTACAAATGTTCATTTACCTAAAAGAGGGCCGTTGAGTGTGTCATAGAAATGGCTTCATCCACAGATCAGTATTTTGAACCAAGTTCCTTTACTTCACTTTCTGACCAGCTTTAACCCTTTAGAGCTCTTAAAGCGAAATACAACAAAATGTGACAATTTTAAAAAGGAAAAGGGGGGTTGACATTTTAAAAAATTAAAAAATCACCCGGGTTGTCCCATTAGCTGCTTTGCTCCCTTGGACAGCTCTAGTTTTGAGGGGAAAGGGAGAAAATGCGATTGATCGGTCCTCTCTTTGGGGGCCCACGTGTGGAACCCCCCTGTTTTGCTTTGGGAAATTTGACCCACTAAAAATAGTCGAGCAAATGAATTGGGGGAAAAAGAAGAAGAAAAAAACGGTCCAAAAACACACTTTTTGAAACTGAAAGTGTTTTTTTGTTTTTTTTCCCTACTTTAAAAATGAGTGGCCATGATTATGCAAGAGGTTATAGAATTCTCTGTAAAGTGGTTAAACTCAAATAGCTTTATGGTGAACGAACAGCAGCATTCTGGGACATATTTCCCAATAGCCCCAAAACTTTTAAACTTTTCCCCATAGAGCCAAATCTTCTTTGAACAAGCTTAAATAACCTCCGGTATAGGGGAGAAAGATTTAATTTTGTGGTTCAGGGACACCCACAATTTCATTTAAATTAGGGCCTTCTAACTTTGGCTGGCATGCAAATATTTTTTTTCAAGTCCAAAGAAGAAATTTAGGGGGAAAAATGCCAGAAGAAACACTATATCCAGTGCATTTAAAAAAAAGGAAAAGGGAAACCCAAAGTAAAATTGACCTAAAAGGTTTGTTGACCAGTAATCAATAAAATCCAATTGCTTTATTTAAGAGCCATTAAAACATCATTAAAAAACTAAGGTCGGATGGAAGGCGGAGTCGGGCAATGGCCCTTTTTTTGGGTAAAATTAAATTTCCCCCTCCCGGGGTGGCCCCTTGTTTCGGACCGGCACTTTTACAGGTTTCCCCTTTTGAACTGATCCGATGTAAATTGACTGAACTTTTATATATTGTTGCAATTCAAGGAAACCAGTAAATTATTTTATTTTTTTTTCTTTCTTATTGCATACACCTCACAGATACTTTGAGGTTTGATCTGAATTAAAACCCATTGGGCATTATGCAGTCCTGATCGAGATACATTTTCAAAGAATTTTCTTTTGTCTTCCTCATTAAAGCAAACTTTCCCATTGGAACAAAAATGTTGGGAGAATATGTCCATAAACCAGGAAAAAGGGGTTGCTTTACAAGGTTTTTTTGCAACCAGTTTTTAGATGCCATTTTTGGTGTGTTTTCTCCATGCATTTTTTTGGGAAAAAAGAAAAAAAAGGAAGGAGCCAGCTCAGTCTTTAAAACCAACCCCTCAAGGCCAACTGGGTTTCAAGGATCCTTTGCCACCGGTTAAAGGGTGCTAATTTTATCCCCGTTGCCTTTTTTTTTAGTGAACCTTTGGCCCCTTCTCCTTTACCTGGGACACAAATTTCCCGGAAGGGTTTCCCCCCTTTGTTTTTTCTTTTTTCGAAAATTTTTAAAAAAATTTTTAAAATAAATAATTTTTAAATACCAGGGCCCCAGCCCTTTCAAAACAACCATAGAAAAAAGGGCACTCAAATATTTCTCCCCAACTTTTAAGCCGGTTTAACGCGGAATTTTTCCATGCTAAAATAAATGCAATTCCGGGCCTGGAGGGATTAAAATTAGGTTTTAACGAGGATTTTTCGTTTTCCCTTAAAAGGGCCCGGGATTTTTTATTATAATATATATATAATCCTAATTGTAACAAACCCGCCCCACCCGGTATTGGAGAGGCCGGGATGGACCACAACAAGAACACCATCTCAATAACTCCATGTTGAAGTCTGTCTGCACTTATCAGAAGTGACAGCAGCGGGAGTGTGCAGCCCATGTCAACCCCTCCCCCCTAGACTTTAATAAATATACCCCGTAGTCAGTTGCACGGCTTTTCTACGGGGGGATTTCCCACACGCGGGTTTTTCCCAAAAACTCAGAACATGCACAATCTTCTGTTTTTTGTGCGGATGGTGTGCTTTGCAATTATTAGGGGGACGGCCGACCACAGACAGAACCGTCCATCAAAAGACGATAAAACATCTTCCAGATTCTTGAACACAATCTGACCCCATTTTACAGTGCCCCTTGCCGTAACCCATTTAAGGAGAAAAATGTAAATTTCACTATGGAAATTTTGATTTTTTTCCAGTTAGTTTCTGCATCCATTTTTCCTCACTTTCTCTCTTTCACTATGACTGCTTCATTCTAGGCTTTGTTAGGGTCCCAGCTATGTAAAGCCCCCACTGAGAAAACATTGATAGTATATCCAAAAGTCTCTGCAGCGCCACCTATTGCAATGCAGACAACTGTTTCATGGAGTTTGCCCCTCATCGGTGCAGAGTAGAATCCTAGTTGGCTAAGTGTAGTTTGGAAAAAGTGGAGTAATTAAACACCCTAATTTATAAATTAATATTGAAAAATGCTCATGGAAAATAAACCAGGTCTCTGCAGCGCCACCTATTAGGTGTAATGTTCCTGATTTCACATCTGACTTACTGGAGCATTACCTCTTTCCAGCTACACCTAGAGCCTCTCACGTTGCCAACTAGTGTTCTACTCTGCTCTGATGAGGGACAGTAACTCCAAAACAGTTGTCTGCAGATGAAAAGCTGGTTTGATCTAATCCCATTTACATTGTTGAGATAAGCGAGTTGGATGTTTGTGGAGGAACGCTACCTCCAGTAGGTGGCGCTGCAGAATCTCGTTTCCCATGAACCTTTTTTTAATATTTAATTTTCAGCAGTGTAATGAATGGTGTGCAGGTCTCCACACACTTACATGGTGCCTCTCCCTAATAAAGAGTGTTACCTCTTTCAGGCTAAAAGTTGACTGTGATAGGGTGAATGTAATGGAGGTTTCCCTTAGTTTATGGTAACTTAACAGATAAATTTACCAATTAAAAAATGCAAAAGCTGGCAAATATTTCTGGTATTTCTATACCATATAGGTTGCCCTCTTGGAAATATAATTGTGTGTGAGCAGTGCTGCTGCAGTGTAACCTCTCAGTACAGATAACGCAAGCATGCTTTCTGGAATAAATGTTCAGTCTAAGATTTTCCCTGTATTAAGTGTCTTTCTGTTACCAGGATGGATACTAAGCCTTTGCTGGGGCTGTAGTGGCATCTGCCTGGCCTCAGTGCTTTTGCTTTGTTCGAGATGAGAAGCAAGTTGAATTGTTGTCTTGCTGGTGTCCTTATCTGATTCCACTGGGACACTTCTGGCTTGTGCTACCTCTCCCACCTCCACAGAACATTTGACATGGAATGCAAGCAGCAAATTTGTCTTGCCGTTTCTCTTAAGTTCTTTAGGTACAATCAAATGACATGTGAGTCATAGTGTGTCACTCGGTGCCTTCCTGGGGATATGATCAGACGTGGGCTGCGTGCTTGAATACATTTCAAAGAGAGGTAGCCTTAAAGGGGATGTGTCAACAGGAAATGACCGTTTTGTCTGAATCAAGTTTCTTACGTTAAACGTATTTGGCTTTTAATTTTCTGAGTCACTTTGTATAAAGTGCAAAAAAAAAAAAAATCTGAAAATCCTTGATTCTTGCTTTTCTCAAACTGATCACTGTGCCTGAGAATAGTTTGACACTTCCTTTTCTGCAGAGGTCATCTTTCAGCAGGCAAGATAAAGCTAGCCATACACATTAGATTAAAGGGCACCTATCACTTCCACACAAACACACAAGAATTGATAGTAGATGAAATTATAAGATTTTTATCAAATACGTGTAATTAGCAATCCAGAGGATTTACCTCAGTAGTCTGGTAGAAAGGTTTTACTTTCACTTTGTAACTCAGTAGAATCATGTCATTCTATTGGGAGACACCACCTGTGCAGGGGGAGCTGAGAATATAGCTGGTACATGGTAATTGAGTCTCTCACTACATACAGTACAACAGGCACAGCACACTGAGGACATAGTGTGACAGAGCTTATCTGTTGCTTCAGCCTCCTCATCCATAGAACACTGCTGCTGGTGTGCACATGATGTAGACTTACGGTGCATTCACACAGCAGAGGACAAATACCGGTCGGTTTATCCTGTTTTGCATCCGTCCCCACGACTGCGGGGGGGGGGGGGCGGCTTTTCACCTTGATGTGCAGAGAAAAGCCCTCCCCCTTCCCATTCACATGCACATATTCCGTCCGAAAACCAGACGGAAGAATGTGCTTGTAGAATGTTTTGTGGGCGGAATAACCGCCGGGCAGAAAACCCATGCCGTGGGGACATGCCCTTAGAGGCTCCCACCTGGACAGTGGACTCTCCCAACTCCGAAGCAGATTTGTTACAACTGTCAACATAGTCATTCATCAAGCTGTCATGTGCTGACTTAGCCCAACTTCAGAGGGCCAGCGCTTTTTTTTAAAAAATTACAGAATTACAGGTGAAATGCTTTGATTTTCCTAATGAAGCATATTAGAGAAAGTGTTTGCATTTTAGTCTTCTGTTAGTTAATGAGGTTTCTCTGAAGTAAGGTCCTCTTTAATGTTCATTTAAACCTGCCAAGCAACCAATGTATATGGGAGACTGCTAGATCTCCCATGGCAGCATATGTCACGAGTTCTTAATAAGGGCATTTGGTCTTCAACTGCTTGATCCTTTTTGTTCTCCAGAAGACAGGCCACCAAAAAGGTCTGGCAGCAGTTTACCACCTACCCTTCAGTGATCAGAACTTACCTATGCTTAGCAGAGCTGAGTGTGCATTTCAATGGTGGTATTAGGATAGATGGTTGTTTGCTGAACAAGCAGTTGGTTTACAACTATCTAATGTGTATGGCCAGCTGTACAATAAATGGTAACACCTGTACATAGACAACAGGATGACACCATTCACTGCAGGTGATGGTCCTAGTGCATTCTTACGTTTTCCCATTCATATACAGTGATCCCTGAACAGGTCACAGACCATGCGTAGAACACACCCAAAAGTCAATGAGCCAGGTTTACAGATTTCTACAGTCCATGTGGCTGCAGTACAGCAAATCTCCGAATGCTGTTAATAGCAGCAAAGGCAAGATGGCTGTCCTCATAAGCATATGCCGACAATAGATTAATCACAAGGCATTATGGGAAAGGAGCTGGAAAGCTCACTGCGCCCTCTATAGGTTGTAACAAATCCTCAATTTACTTCTGAATCACTGAATCTTTGAGAAGCAAAAAGGAATAATTGTCAAGCCAATATTGCTCATCTACATACGCCGTTAGAGGGCGCAGTGAGCTTTCCAGCTCCTTTCCCATAATGCCTTGTGATATGCAGATGCTTAGTAGTGGGCTAAAAAGGCAATCAAAACACTACACACCTTAACTGGTGCTCTCCATAAGGAGAGATGTTCCCCTTCTCTCAGCCACTCATTGACTCCCACCAGTCAAGCCAATATCGCTCTGCTCCACACTGATGAGGGGCAAAACCCCGAAACGTCGTATGTAGATGAGCAATATTGGCTTGACAATTATTCCTTTTTGCTTCTCAAAGATTCAGTTGAATCAGAAGTAAATTTGAGGATTTGTTACAAACCAATAGAGGGCGCAAGTGAGCTTTCCATCTCCTTTCCTATAATGCCTTGTGATATGCAGATGCTTATTAGTGGGCTAAAAGGCAATCAAAACACTACACACCTTTACTGGTGCTCTCCATAAGGAGAGATGTTCTCCCTCGCTCAGACAATAGATTCAAAAATCTACAATCCGAATCAAACAGATTTGTTAAAAAGCAGTGTTTTATCTGGTTTTATTTAGTAATTAGGGTTTTAAAAATGTATTGCAACAGAGAAATTGTGGTGTTTGATAACATACAAATTGTCCACCTTTATAGGTCTTAGGCCTTTACTTTGGGTCCTCTGTCTTTCTGTACCAGTTTACCTCATTTAGACTTGGTCCACATTTGTGCTGAGGCTTTGTTCAGAACCACTGATGTCAAGGTGAAAACAAACAACAAGGGATCTGTGTCACAGTAGACACACACAGTGTCCAGTGGGTCCGCTGTGGGTCCATTGTTCACACAGAAAAAAATAGCGCTATTCTTTTTGTCATATCTGATGGAACATGCAACGGAGGTTCCGAACAGAACCTATTAGAGGGAATGTTTCTCAATTCACACCTGACTCTCTGGAGTGTTACCCCTTTCGAGCTACGTTCGGAACCTCTCTTGCAAAGGTGACAAAGGACAGAAAAGTATTTGTTTCCCAATGGCTCTGGCCTGATTGCCTCAGATTTTTCAGTGGGTCTGTTGCGTACCTGCCATGGTGTACGTTGTTCAGACAGAAAAAATAGCTCTGCCTGCGCTTTGTTTCAGTCATTCCTGATGGAACATGTGACGGAGCTTTTGAACAGAACATCTATGAGCCAAGTCTTAGTTGATGAATTTTTGTTGGACATCCCTTTTAGTCATTGTATAATGAAAAGCTGTGAAGCTTTATTATAATATTTTTTTTTTTTTGTTGAAAATTTTGGGGTTTTGGTTCTTTACATCAAAGTAGGCAAGAACCTGATGCCCAGAATGGGATTTGTTCTGCCTACACTTAGGGTATTTTCACACGGCGTTTGTTAAATACGTATTTATGTACCGAAAAAAACGTACTTCAATACATATTTAGCAATGTTAAAGTGTGATTACATTGTTTTACGTAGCGTGTTTTACATACGTTTTTGCATTGCGTTAAACTAATGCGTTCAAAAAGTTGACATGTCAGTTTTTGATCTATTTAATGCATTAAAAAGGCAATAGAAACTATAGGAGTACGTTTCTGCAGCCCAGAAAACCTATCCAAATACTTAAACTTTGGGGTACGTTTTTGGATGCGTTTCACGCATCACGTTTTATGTATTGCAAAAACCTATCCAAGGTGCCATTTTGCACATAACCCTAGGGTATGTTCACACAGCGTCTTGTGTCCGTGTGAACATCCGCTTTTGTGATGCAAAAAGAATTGCATGTCATTTCTTGGATTGCATCCGAAAGACGAACCCGACAGACGCAATGCAAACGCGCAGCAGCGATCACTCATGTGAACGCCGCTGCGTGTTTGCCATTGCCGGCAGTGTTAAACACACTGCTAATAGTTAGATGCGTGTCTGGGTCCGTTCTGATGGACCCAGACACACATCAAAAGAGCGTATGTTCACACGGACACAAGACACCGTGTGAACATACCCTTAGGGCTAGTATGAGTATTTAAAGGTGTAAGTGGACAATCACTAGAAGAGAAAAGTAACAGACACATTATAATGCAAAGGTATCTGTTAGGATCCTTTTCATAACGACTGAAATGTTTTATTAGAAGACTTGGATTGAATAGTTTGACCTTCCTACTTTATACTCTTTAATGATGTTGAATAATTGGTGGTTATGCAGTGTGCGTGAAATGTGATATACTGGACACAGATGTGAGAATAAAAAATGTACTCCAACCCCACACCCATCCTGATCATTCACTAAAGGTCCTGGTCAATGCATATCCAGCTATTAAGGTGTAAAGCATTTAACAGGTGTTCCCATCTTTAGCATTTCAGTAATATACAGAGGGGTATGTCATGAATGCCTTATAGTTTTCCAGTCCTAACATTCTTCATATAGTAATGGGGAAAAGTGGTTAACTCCATTGACGTCTGTGGAGGTTTAAAAAAAAGATGAACAGGCATTTATGGCATATCCTGTCGGTATGCTTTAAATGGGAGTTCCTATGTGGCTTTTTCACAGAGTCTGCTTGTGTTCAGGCTGTGGTCGGTTCCTCAGCTTTGTCTGACATTTCAGCTCTGCTATTCCTAGGTAAACCTGTTAGAGGGACATTGGTGCTGGAGGGGTTTTAACAGCTGTGCATAAGGCTACAGAGCGCTAAAGGGTTAAAGTTTGTCAGTAAGATAGATTAACAAGCTCCTGTGCTGCTAATGAGACTCAGCAGGGAGTGACTTCACCATAAAGGCCAAAGCTGCTAGAACAGATAGAGGTAGTAGGTACACAAGCAGGAGATAAGAACTGCTCTAACTCTGATATGAAGCAAAATTAGAACAGCAGTGTATTTGGTAATGATCTTCCATTACCTCTGCCTACGTGTTTAAAGCTAATCAACATGATGGGAATACCTATTTAAATGCTTAAAATGAGAATACCTATTTACTACTATAAAAGAAGGGTTTTCTTCTCAATCAAATTAAAATTTACTAATTCAATGTCATTGGTCAGAACCGCTTGTTAGGTAGTTGCATAGATCTAGCTAGCTTATTGTGGATCGTTAAATAGAGTCTATAACTTTATGGTCCTTTTTATACCTCCTGCCTGTCTCTTGGTAGATATATCCCTGTGCATCATACTTCAGTTTACGGTGTTTTATTGCAGTTTTTCAGTAACATCTTTAGCCCTGTGGGCCTGTTGCGTTTCTTATTTACCTAATAGTGTTGGTCATGTTCTGCTTGGTTGGTAGCATTGATCCCAGTCACTGGCTCACTGGCAGTAATATGTAGGAAGCCGTTTAACTAGATGATGTATTGGCTTTACTTTTGGCCAGAAGCTTTTCTGGCTACTGTATATACAGTCAGTGGGAAAAATAGTTCCGGTTTCCCACAATTCAAAACCGATTATACAGGTTATGAGACTGCTTATTTAGCAGGGGTCCCAAGGCATCGGGAAGACCTTTTTGCCCCAGTATGGCTAGGCTGCAGAAGCTAACAAAGCAAGAGATGGGAGTGTGGACAGGTGTGCGTAAAAGCTACTGTTAATTTATCAATGTCTATAGCACATGATTAAAAGGTGGGTAGGCTTACCAGACTAGGGAGCAGGTCTTTGTTGTGGTCTGTAAGGATTTTTTCAGGTTTCAACAGTGAAAACAAAAATAGTTTTGGGAAGTAGTGGGTGGTTTAACTTGTTCAGGTGTTTTACTGCATCTCCAGTGCATGTGGTGTATGAATGTATATTTATACACTTCTAGATAGATATACACACACATATGCTGCACAAGCCACCGACAGTATGGTACACTAGTGTGTATGTATATACTGACAGACAACACCAGAGGCACAAGCATATTTCATGCTGGACATAAGCAGTACAACACATGTGCTCCTTATAGACCACAACAAAGATCTACTCCCTAGTCTGGTAGGCCTGCCCACCTTCTAAACATGCGTGTGTGTATATGTATGCAAGTGTGTGTGTATATCTATATACACACACGTGTAATAAATATATATATATATATATATATATATATAATGTGTGTGTGTGTGTCTGTATGTGAGACAACTGTTGGTGCAATAGTGAGAAAATGGAAGAAATGCAAAATGATTGTCAATTGACATCGATCTGGGGCAGCATGCAAAATCTCACCTCGTGGGGTATCCTTGACCATGAGGAACAGTCACCAAGAAAACCATTGGTAACACATTATGCCGTGATGGTTCAAAATCCGACAGTGCCCGCAAGGTCCCCCTGCTCAAGAAGGCACATGTGCAGGCCCGTCTGAGGTTTGCCAGTGAACACCTGGATGATTCTGTGAGTGATTGGCAGAAGGTGCTGTGGTCAGATGAGACAAAAATTGAGCTCTTTGGCATTAACTCAACTCACTGTTTTGGAGGAAGAAAAATGCTGCCTATGACCCAAAGAACACTGTCCCCACTGTCACGCATGGAGGTGGAAACATTGTTTTGGGGGTGTTTCTCTGCTAAGGGCACAGGACTATTTCACTGCATCAATGGGAGAATGGGTGGAGGCATGTCCTGTAAAATCCTGAGTGACCACCTCCTTCCCTCCGCCAGGACATTAAAAATGGGTTGTGGATGGGTCTTCCAGCAAGACAATGGCCCAAAACATACAGCCAAGGCAACAAAGGAGTGGCTCAAAAAGAAACACATTAAGATCATGGAGTGGCCTAGCCAGTCTCCAGACCTTAATCCCTTAGAACACTTGTGGTGGGAGTTGAAGCTCCAAGTTTTCAAGTAACAGCATCAAAATCTTGATGATTTAGAAATGATCTGCAAAGAGGAGTGGACCAAAATTTCTCCTGACATGTGCACAAACCTCATCATCAAATAAAAAAAAAAATCTGACTGCTGTGCTTGCCAACAAAGGTTTGCCACCGAGTATTAAGTCTTGTTTGCCATAGGTATCAAATACATACTTCTCTCAGCAAAATACAAATAAATTTATATAATTTATACAGTGTGGTTTTCTGGATTTTATTTAGGATTTTCTATCTCTCAATGTTAAAATTAACCAACCCTTAAAATTATAGACTGTTCATGTCTTTGTCAGTGGGCAAACTTACACAATCAGCAAGGGATCAAATAATTGTTTCCTTCACTCTATATTGTGTAAGTAGTTGTGTGCAAACATTTATACATATACACACACATAGGCACTCGCACACACATATATTGTGTGTAAGTAGTTGTGTGTGGCCTGGGTGCTCTGACCTAATTGTTAAGCCGTGTTTGGAAGATGTATGCAGGGGATAGAATTTACCAAAAGTGTTTCAAGGAAGGACTACCGGTGAACAGGTCACTGCTGCCATGATTGCCCTCGGGTTCACAGATACATGTAGTCTTTCCCCATGGTAGCACAAATTGGTAAAAAGTTAATGCTAGCAATGACAGAAATATGTCATAACACCCAATACAACTCAGTTGCCTGACTAAGGGTCTTGTAGCCACGGACCAGTCAGATTTCCTATGTTGACACTTGTCACAGCAACAATTCAAAATCAATCAGTTAGAAATATATAAAGAGAATACGTAAACATTTTATGCGGTAAAAATCCTCATTCTGCATTTGTGGCCCAAGTCAGCTGAACATTTGTCCATTTTTTTTTTTTTTTTTATTATTTTTTTCCATACCTGTGTCATATGATTTGGACTTTGCTATCGTTTTCATATCCTTAGGCATGGGTTTTAGTGGAAAAGTTTGTGCTCCTCTTTTTTTCAGTCTGCTTACTGGGACACTTTTTTTTTTTACATAGACTTTAGCGCTCCTTTCACTAGCAGTGCCATGTAATGCTGTTCCACCCTGATATTGGACTAGCTGCTATAAATCCTCCTTATACTTTTAAATATATTAGTATTCATACCAATGTAAGGATTCAATGTGTCATGTTTAATATTTGAAAGTTTTGTCCACTAAAAAAAAAAAAGTTTAAAAAAATTATACGGGCCTGATTTAAAAAAAACGTATACCTGCCTACCTGTCCTCTCACCGCTGCTCTATCAGAGCTCGCTGGTCCTCTTCACTTTAAGCTTGTAGATTTTTTTTCATTCTTTCATCTCTATATGATTGAGGGCAGCCATCTTGCCTGAATTGCTTTTAACATTATTTAGAGAGATGTTTTACAGCAGCTACATGCACATTGGACATGTGAACAGGAGCAGACCCATTGACTTCTATAGATGACTTTCCTACGCATACTCTGCGACCTGGGAAGAAGTCCGTGTACAGGAAGGGCAAGAGAGGGATCGCCTAATATGAATGGCGGATTCTGTGTGATCTATACACATTGGTGTCACCTTTCAGTGTAATCCTGGCTGTGCTGATTACGAGGAGACTGCTGACAAGTTTTCTCTACAGAACAGGAAGTGTCAGACCATTATAAGCCTAGTGTCCAAACTGAGAACTGCAGGACTTCAGGATTTAAAAAAGTAAACAAAATTAAGTGACCAATAAATTAATGAAGAAAAGCTTAACCATAAGTTCCTTTAACCCCTTAATGACCCTGGACGTATGAGTACGTCCCAGGGCCGCTAAGGGGCTTTGCAGGGGGATCGCTCTGTGCCCCCCTCCCCCCCCCAGAGCCGCTGGGTGTTAGCGGCTGATCGCCGCTAACACCCGGCAGTAACAGCGCCATTGGGTGGCTCAGCCCGCTGATGCTGTTTAACCCGTCAGACACCGCGGCAAAGATGGCCGCGGCATCTGACTGAATGACGAACGGTGCCGGGCACGACGGCCGGACACGGCGGTGGGGAGCCCTGTGAAGGCTCCCGTCACTTACATTTCCCGGTTTGCCCCACTACCGGCCGTAGACAGGAAGTGGGGAAACCGCCATCTTTGTACACCCTAATGCATTGCCTATGCAATGCATTAGGCTGTATTAACAATCGTGCCACCTAGTGGTCAAGCACCATAGGGGGACTAAATGTTACAGTAAAAAAAAAAAAATAAAGTTTTAAAGTACAAAAAAAAGTATTAAAAGTATTCAAATCACCCCCCTTTCCCCATTTTACAAATAAAATCATTAAAATAATTAAAAAGTTACACATATTTGGTATCGCCGCATCCGAAAAAGTCTGATCTATAAAAATATAACATTTATCCCGTACGCTGAACACCGTAGAAGAAAAAAATTCCAAACGCCAAAATTGCGGGTTTTTTGGCCATTTTACGTCACTCAAAAAATGGAATAAAAATTATCAAAAGTCGCATGCCTTCCAAACTGCTAGCGATAAAAAGTACACTTCAGCCCGCCAAAAAATGCCCCTTCACTGACGTCCATAGGTGTTAGTACAAAAAAGTTATTGGTCGCACAAAATGGCGCCGCGGCGCAAATTTCAAAAATAGAAAATGTTTGGAATTTTTTTTTACGCCACCAAAACATAACGGAAACCCTGCATCTTTGGTATTGCCGAATGCACATCAACCTGTAGAATACAGATAACATTGTATTGACCGAAGATTGAACGCCGTAAAAGCAAAACGCCCAGAAACATGGCGAAAATACGTTTTTGTGTTTTTTTCCACAATTTGTCCCACTTGGAATTTTTTTGCGGTTTCCCAGTATATTCTATAGTACAGTGAATAACACCATTAGAAAGTACATCTTGTCCCACAAAATAAAAGCCCTCGTGTGTCTATGTAGGTGGAAAAATAAAAAAAATTATGTCTTTCAGAAGGCGAGGAGGGAAAAACGAACGTGTCACCCAAAAAAAACGCCGGGTCCTTAAGGGGTTAAAATGTGGCCCATAGACTTCAATAATAAATCCGTGCTGTGTAGACTACTATTCTCTACTGTGGATTTCTAAACCACCGGCACTTCGCCTGGAGATAGAACATGTGCTGTCTCTTGTCAGATTCCCGTACAGTCGATGTACTGCGCCAGTGGGAAATCTGAAAACCGCCCCCTTTTTTTTAGCTCAAAGCCGCGCCAGGAACCGTAGTACAGCAATGTTAAAATGGCGTTGGATATTGGACTGCATTTTAACATTTTATGTGTGGACCTAGCCTAAATCTTTAGTTTTTTTGTCTTTCTGAATTCCAGCAGCCCAACCCTTATTTTACAGTGATGTGGCTGTATGAGGTACTGTTTTATGTGGCAGAAATTTTATTTTTTCATTGCAGCAATGATGTACAGGTTTCATTTTTATATACTTTTTTTATTGTGGGGGGGGGAGGGAAGGAAGGGGTTAGGTGTGTTGTAAGTATGGAAACTTAAATGTGAGCAGTAGAAGAAAAAAAATAAAAAAATGCCACAAACTGCTTTAAACTAAATCAATCTGTTCAGTGAGCTCTTCAGTTTTTTTTTTTTTTTTATAAATGCAATACAGTTCCCTTTTCTTTTATAATGTGTGCTTCACAGTTGCATGCCAATTCAGCAGTCCCCACTCCATAAATATTATAAAATCACTTTACTTGTATCCAATAATTTCATAAACCATCTTTACAGAGCCGTTTGGCTTACCGCACATTAGAAGATTTTCAGTATAGGTGAAACACGCTCATCCTCATTAGGAACAAAATAGTCTATTCATGCAATCAGTTTATTTTCATGAGGAGATGTGCCGCAGAGGATGGAACACCACACTTATATGGTATGTAGTAAACTTAACTCTTAATTGCCTAAAATGTGACTAACCAGACTAACATAGTTCCAAAAACTTACTAGTGTGATATGCTCTTCAGGTTTTTACATTCATATGAATACCGGATATGTGCAGGGTTTTTATGTATACACAATAAAATGTTTGTTTTTGCTTTTTTTTTTTTTTTTTTTTATATTAGCTTTTTTTTATTCTAAAGCTTATTCTGTTTATATTTTAACATTGTTCTCTTTCTTGGTTAATGCCTTTAAGGGACAGTTATTTTGTATTTATATTGTTAGGGCCATTCATACGACAGCCGTACTGAATAAGCAGCAATTGGATCCATTCTAGGTCCTCTGGGCTTATTGCAGAGTGTTGTCCGATACTCGGAAACATGGTGACCCAATTGAATGTTAGATTCTGCTTTGATCATGCCGAGAGTTCAGACTATGGCGATCAAAGGGTTTTACAGCTGCAATTGTAGCTTCCTTTGATGGTCAGTGGCTGCTTTAGGAACAGTACTGTTTAGTCGGAGCGCTGGTTCAAGAGCAGTTTTGGTACAGACTGCTGCACTGTTTTGTTCAAACCCCTCCACACTGCGTAAGCGCAGTGGAGAAAAATGGTGGATTGGGTGTGGGGTCCTCATTTTAGTGAGCAGTGGAAGTTTACGGCTAAGGAACCCCCAGCGTTTGGACATGTATTACTTCTCCTATGAATAGGTGATATGTATGTGTGTATGTATATATGTGTGTGTGCGTATATATATAAATATATACTAGTGCATCTCAAAAAAAAATTAGAATATCACTGAAGAGATAACTGATATCAATAATTTAAGTCAAATAGAGAAACTCCTATATTGTATAGATTCATTATAGTATGAATGACCGGGTTTTAATAAAAAACTTTGTGAACCCTATAATAAAAAGTAGTCCCTATAGTTTTAAATGATAGCCAATTTTTTTGAGATGCCAGTGTGTGTGTTGTGTATTATTTTTATATTATATATTGTTGGGTGTGTGATATTTTTAAATATGTGTGTTGTTTTAATATATAATTATTAATAAATATATATATTATATATATATATGTAATATTTAGCGGCTGCATTACAAGGTGGTCTGGACACGTTTGTTAAGGTGGTTTCAGCTGAATGCACCTACATTGGGCCCGTTAAATGCTGCCAAACTTGTACATTTTTAAAAAGAATGTTTAGGTGGAAGAAGCGATTTTTCTTCCGTTACCTTTTCACATTTGCTGCACCCTTCTGTTTGTGATTGTGGTGTCATGTCTATCTCTTTCAAGCAAAGCCTTGTCTTAGAAATGAAAATAACCTGAAGTCATCGTAGCCAGCTGAGCAGCTGTTGGATTCTGCTTTGCTGTTGAAAGAGTAAATTTTGAGCTGTTTGACTCTGCGTTTTTAAGAAGGGTGCAGAATAAAAACCCAATCCCTGTTTTTCCCTGGTTTAATTTTGATGAAATGCCCCCAAGTCCTTATGTGTTAATCAGAGTGTTCGCCAGGGGACTGAACATTGTAAAGAGTTTATGTGAGGTTACTTGTGGATGCCTTCACACGGATTCTCGAAATCAATCTTTGTCTCTTTTTTTTCGTGGGGGACCGTTACCCTCATAGTTTTGTGGTAAACAAATGGTTTCAGCTCTAGTGATCAGCTGCAGGGGGAAACATTTTTATCTTCAAGTGGTGCTGTGGTCTTGAATAAGGATCTGGATGAGCAGTAGTCAGAACTTCTGCGGTTCCATTCTATAGGCTTTACATTTCTGAAGAGTATAGATGATTAAAAGGGTTTTACAACTTCCCCAAAAAATGAAATAAAAATAGCAGCGCTCTGTAGAAAGTAACAAAAAGAAAATGTTCTCCCCTGTTTAAGCCCCTGTGTATCCAGTTTTCTGGTCTTTTTTGGCTGCAGCAGTCACATGCCTATCACTTGTAAACAATCCATTTTCAAAGAAACGGCACTCCTCTTTTCCCGTGTTTAGGAAGGTGCAGGTCAAATATTGAGAATCGCTTCTCCATGGCAATATAGAAATTAATTGACCGCACTCAAAAATGATGAGAAAAAAACTTTTAAATTAGTGATAAAAACCCGGTCTGATAGTTTCGAAAATGTGACTACCAAGAACAGTATACACAAGGCATTTTGGGAAAAAAAACTGGGAAGTCACTGCGCCCTTTTTGGTTGTAAAAAACCCTCAATTTACTTCTGATTCACTGAATTCTTTGAGAAGCAAAAAGGGAATATTATCAAGCCAATTCGCTCACCTACAAGACCGTTTTTGGGGGTTTTGCCCCCTCGTGTAGAGCAAGCGAAAATGGTTTGACTGGGGGGGGGAGGCAATGATGGCTGAGAGAAAAAAATTAAAGGTTTGTTACAAAAAATAGAGGGTCGGTGAGCTTCCACTCCTTTCCATAATGCCTTTTTTGGGGATAGCAGATGCTAGAGGGGCTAAAAGGCTCAAACCCCTACACACCTTAACTGGTGCTCTCCATAAGGAGAGAGGGTCCCCTTCTCTCAGCTAAAAAATATCAGGTAATTTTTTGGTCTGAACCTTTTCAAAAGTCAAAAAAGATGAGTAAGGAGGAAGAAAGAAAACATGGGCTGTAGCCCTGTGGAGGAAGGAGCCGTTTTTTCTGCATCATTTTTGAGTGCGGTCAATTAATTTCTATATCGCTTGTAAACAGTCCATGGCCGCAGTGGTTGCTTGCTGTTCCTTTGACTTCTCTGTTCAGTGATGGGAAATGGTGATTGGCGGCAGCAGTCCCTTGTGATTTTTCAACATTGGGGTATCCTTTTTCTAAATGGGCAGGATGCCCCGTGAAAGCATTAACCCTGGGTCATCTATTGGCTGCGCATCACGTGCCAAACGCTTTAAAAAATACTGGTGACCTCGTAAACCGTAATGCTTTGGGGAGGGAATTTTAAAGGGGTGCGGTTTGTTCACTGTTTTTTTTAACTATACACATGGCTACTATTTTTACATCTTTTGTAGGGCAAATGGGCAACCCTTGTTAATCCGGTGTGTTAGCAAGCATAGCTGTTTTTGTGTTCTTTATCAACCACACCTCAATGTTTCTTATTTTGTTTGTTTCGGAAAATAAAACTTGCAGTCCAGTTTCTATGGTTAATGAGGGCAGTTTTGTACTTTAATTTCAAAAACTTTAATTTCAAATAAAATTTAAAACTGTTTTCTCATCACATTAATTGGGTTTGAAGATGTAAGCAAGGCAAATAAAGACTATTACCAAATACATTGCTGTTCTGATTTTTCTTCCCTTTTAAGGGAATAGTCGTTTTATCTCCCCCCGGGAAACTCAGCTCCATGGGTTTCCAAGGTCTTCTTGGTCTAGCATAGTTATCGGGGTTTATTTTATCGTGGACAAATATAAATGGGGGGAAGGCAGATTGATATTTTTTTATTTTCCATTTCAAGGGCATTCAAACATTACTTAATCACTTCTTTAATAAAAGCAAAAGCATTGGGACAACTTGAAAGTTCAAAAAAGCAACAAAACTTTGTTTTCGAAAACCGTGTGTTCTCTGTACTTTAAGCAAAGACTTGTTAAACAAATAACCAGCCTATAGAAGACCTTTTGAAGGAGGCAAACTCAACCAATCTTAAAGGGGTTTTTTTCATAAAAAATTGCTTTTTATAAAAAGATCTTGCACAAACAAGTCCTTTTTCAATAGTGTCCATTAACAGGTCCCCACCTATTCTGAGATACCCTTTGAGAAAAATCAAATAAAAAAAGTTAAGATACTCAAATTTTAAACAAATCCATAATTTTATTACAAAAAATCATAACTTTCGCCGCCAACTTTTTCAAGAGGCTCTTGCAAAAGCTGGTGGCAAAACGCGCGTCGCGGCTAACACATCCTCCACTTTTGGTAATGGATTGAAATATATGGTATTGTATCGTTATTTTCATATTGGTTTTGATGCATTATTATTGTTTTTAAATTACTTGACTGTTATTTTTTTACATCTTTCCGGGATATTTCTGTTTACTAGTGGTGAATGTGTCACCTTCATTATATTTGGGGGGTGGGGGGGGGGGGGCATTTTGTCTGTTTTTAATTGTTTTTAAAAAATTTTTAGTTGGGATAGTCGGTCTATGTATGTTTATTTTTGTAAGTTATGATTATTTGTAATAAAATTATGGATTTGTTTAAAATTTTAGTATCATTATATTTGTTATTGGTGATATGGTAATTGAATTGGTATTGTATCTCCTCTTGTATGGGCTGAATCAGCTCCTCAGGTCGCTATAGCTACAGACCTGTTCAGTCTCTCATGACAGGCTGCCAGCACTGGATGCTGTAGCTACAGACTTGCTTTTTGCACTTTTTGCTGTTTCTGATCAGCAGCAGGAGCTTGTTTGTTTCTTGCTGACAAATTTTAACCTTTTACAGCTCTGTAGCCTTGTGCCCTGCGGTTAATACCCCTCCATCACCATTGTCCCTCTAATAGGCTCAGTTAGAAATTATAGAATTATATGCCAGCCATTGCTGTAGAACCACCTACAGCCCAACCAGGCAATGGAAGGTTGATGCTGGTTGTAAAGAACAAGCTCTGAAACGGACCGATGTAAAACCCCTTTAAGGACATGGAGGACTGGGTTAAAGGCTTTTTAAGAATGGTTGAGCTTGCCTCCTTCATAAGGTCTTCTATAGGCTGGTTATTTGTTTAACAAGTCTTTGCTTAAAGTACAGAGAACACACTGTTTTCGAACACAAAGTTTTGAACTTTCAAGTTGTCTCCACATGCTGTTTGCATGATTTAAAGAAGATGATTAAGTACATGTGTTGAATGCTTCTTGAAATATGACAATATAAAAACATCAGATCTGCCTGCCCGATTATATATGTCCACGATTATAACTCAAGCTGTCAGAGCAGCACTGTTATCTCCCTCACAACAGCCAGTTGCTTTTGCTAGCTTAGATCTGCTGTTTTTTTTTACTGCCTTCCACCTTTTTTTCACAAGCCCCTGTGATTCCCAGATATAGCATGGCAAGCAAGATTTTCAAACATTTTAGAATCTTTCTCCAAGGTCACTGTAGTGTGTGCCTGCCAAAAAGTGCATAATTGAAATGTCCGTGTATTTTATTTATGTTTTTAGTTCATATTTTTACTTTATTATTTTAGTATACCAGGTATTAGAAGTGATGAAGCCTGGGTATGCCAGGAGAAACGCGTCAAGTCCTCTGTACATTGTTTTTATGTGAGTAATCTGTCTTTTTAAAAAAAAATAAACACCCTGAAAAGGATTAGTGCTTTTTATCATACTCTCCTCAAGGAGCGCTGAAAACTCCGTATTTTTGTTTTTTATCTCTAATTTTTACCGTGAGCATATATTGCACACGGGCACACGGATACCTGGCTGCCTGAGACGAGGAGGTTATTAAGGAGATATCATACGTGTTTGAGAGTTGTGCCTCATTTATCTGCACAACTTCCAGAGGTGAGCACAACCAATTTGCATACTAATACACCGACAGTGTGTACATATTTCACTATTGTGCGCTTTCTCCTTTTTCTTCCCTATATCTATATATGTATATTTGTATATATATATATGTGTGTGTGTATATATATGTATGTATGTATGTATATATATAATGTGTGTGTGTGTGTGTGTGTGTATATATATATATATATATATATATATATATATATATATAAATAATATATAGTATATTATATCCATGCTCAAAAGTTTACATACCCCTGCAGAATTTTTGCTTTCTTTGGCCTTTTTTTCAGAGAATGTGAATAACACAAACTTTTTTTCCACTCGTGGTTAGTGATTGGGTTAAGCCATTTATTGTCAAACTACGGTGTTTTCGCTTTTTAAATTATAATGACAACCATAAAGATCCAAATGACCCTGATCAAAAGTTCACATACCCTGGTGATTTAGGCCTGATAACACGCACAGAAGTTGACACAAATGGGTTTATATGGCTACTAAAGGTAACATCCTCACCTGTGACCTGTTTGCTTGTAATCCGTGTGTGCATAAAAGCTGAGTGAGTTTCTGGGATCCAGACCAACTCTTGCATCTTTCCTCCAGCCACTGGATTGTGAGTCATGGGGAAAGGAAAAGAATTGTCAACGGTTCTACGGGAAATGGTAGTGAACTGTTTAAAACAGGAAAGGGATACAAAAAGATATCCAAGGAATTGATAATGTCAGTCAGCAGTGTTCAAACTGTGATTAACAAATGGAAAATCAGGGGCTCTGTAAAAACCAAACCACGGTCAGGTAGACCACCAAAAGTTTCAGCCACCACTGCCAGAAAAATTGTTCGGATGCAAAGAAAAACCCACAAATCACATAAGCTGAAATACACGACTCCCTGAAAACTAGCTGTGTGGCTGTTTCAAGATGCACAATAAGGAGGCGCTTTAAGAAAAATGGCTGCATGGTTGAGTCGCCACAAGAAAGCCCTTACTGTGCATATGCCACAAAGTATCTCACCTACAATACGCCAAACAGCACAGAGACAAGCCCCAATACTTCTGGAACAAGGTCATTTGGAGTAATGAGACCAAAATCGAACTTTTTGGCCACAACCATAAACGTTACATTTGGAGAGGTGTCAACAAGGCCTATGATGAAAGGAACAAGATTACTAATTTAAATCACGGAGGAGGATCGCTGATTTTTTGGGGATGTGTGACCTACAGAGGAACAGTAAACTTGGTAATAGTTGAAGGAAAGATGAATGCAGCCCGTTATCAGCAAATACTGGAGACAAATTTGCACTCATCAGCCCGGAAGCTGCACATGGGATGTATGTACTTGGACGTTCCAACATGAAAACGATCCAAAACACAAGGCCAAGTCGACCTGTCATTGGCTACAGCAGAACAAAGTGAAGATTCTGGAGTGGCCACCTCAGTCGCCTGACCTCAATATCATTGAGCCGCTCTGGGGAGATCTCCAGTGCGCAGTTCATGCAAGACAGCTCAGGAACTTACAGCAACTGGAGGCTTTTTGCCAAGAAGAATGGGCAGCTTTACCATCTGAGAAAATAAAGAGCCTCATCCACAACTACCACAAAAGACTTCAAGCTGTCATTGATGTTAGAGGGGCTAACACACAGTATTAAGAACTGGGGTATGTGAACTTCTTATCAGGGTCATTTGGATGTTTTTGGTTGTCATTATGATTTTAAAAAGAGAAAACACAGTAGATTGACAATAAATGGCTTCACCCAACCACTAACCAGGAGTGGGAAAAAAATGTGTTATCATTCATATTCTGCCGGGGTATGTAAACGTTTGAGCACAACTGTATAATTAAATTCTAGGGCCCTCTGAAATTTTTCACAGACTCGCAGGGAGTGTTCCACGGGTTAAAAATCCCTGATTTACAGGACCAGCTTTCTTGAACATATTCATGTAAAAGCTGAAATATAATCCCTCCTTCTTTGCCTTATTATCTTTAAATGTCTTGGCTTAGGAAGAAGCAAGAACTTTCTTGAAGTTGTAAATGCACATGGTATTGCTTGAAAACAATGCTTTCTGTTAGGAAGTCAGCTTCATTAACCCGTTTCTAGGCAGGAAAGCGAATAATCAAAGACTTCTACATATCAATTTGTGCAGATGGTCGCTACTCCTGGTACAGTGTTCATGCAGTGCCAGGGGAGTTGTCCAGTGTAGGTGGCACTGTCACGCTGGGTGCAGTGCAGAAGATGGCAGTGTAAACAATAAAATCTACCTGCTGTCCAAATGTCTTAGAACCCAGACAGGTCTATTATACGTGGAGGTGAGGAGGATTTCTTCTTTCTATAGCCTGAACACTGCTGCTTTGCTTGAAAGCCTTTGGCAGCTGGGTGTAATGTTTTATTGTCATTCGAATCTGGGTAAAACGTCTTCTCTTGCTTGAATATGTTTTATTCTATTTCATAATGCAAAGGTGATAGATGTTGAAACTATTCAGAATTGTTCGTTCTCTCCTGTTGAGGAGATGTATTTGTATTATGCAGTGTCCTCCTCCTCTCCTCCCAACAACCCCCTCAACCACCTCCCATTCTTTTTCATACCATTATGTGTTTAGTTAGATTGTTTCTGGGCTTTCATAGATTTGAAGCAACTTTCTAGCTAGTCCTGCTAATTCAACATCGTTTTCAATGTTTTCTTTCATTTTAGTAGTCTAGTTATTGCCAAAAGTAGTTATGAACTGCAGTACAATTGATACATGTAGAGAGAGCAACAATTACCGTATATACCGGAGTATAAGCCGACCCGAGTATAAGCCGAGGCACCTACTTTTGCCACAAAAAAACAGGAAAACTTATTGACTCAAGTATAAGCCTAGGGTGGAAAATGCAGCGGCTACTGGTAAATATCAAAAATAAAAATGGATACCAATAAAATTACATAGGCAGTTTAATGTCCCCCATAGGCAGATATAGGCTGGTATAGGCAGCTATATGTCCCCCATAGGCAGGTTATAGGCAGGTAATTGCCCCCGTAGGCAGGTTATAGGCAGGTATAGGTCCTCATAGGCAGGAATAGGTCCTCATAGGCTATAGGCAGTTATAGGTCCCTGTAGCCAGGTTATAGGCAGGTATATGCCCCGATAGACATGTTATAGGCAGGTGTATGCCCTGATAGACAGGTTATAGGCAGGTATATGCCCCTATAGGCAGGTATAAGTCCCCCATAGGCAGGTATAGGTCCTCATAGGCAGGCTATAGGCAGTTATAGGTCACCCTAGGCAGGTTATAGGCAGGGTTTTAAAACAAAAAACACTTGCCTCGATCCACTGCTGCTCCGCCTCCCGGGCGCTCCGCTCCTTCTTCTCGGCACAGAGCGCATGATGTCATCAGGCCGCGCTTGCAGCGTGATGACACACAGTGCTTGTGCCGGAAACCCCGGGACAGCCACAAATAAGTTTGCAGGCCCGCCCGAAAGTCCACTGCGGAGCAGGGAGCACTCGCTCTCTGCTCCGCAGTGGTATCTTCTCCTGTATGCGCTCCGGAGGAGACACATACATGGGAAGAGATCGCTGACAGCGAATGGGCCACCGCAGCGCCCGGATGCTGTCGGCTGTACTCTGCATTCAGTTATATGCACTCCCTGACAAGTCGCATATAGCTGAAGCATCCCTGTTGGCACTCGGGCCATCGCAGCACCCAGTGAGTCGAGTATAAGCCGAGGTCGGATTTTTCAGCACATTTTTTGTGCTGAAAAACTGCTTATACTCTACTATATGCGGTAACCTTTTTTTTTTCTTTCCTCAAATAAAACTTTTACTATATATTACATTTATTGTTATTAGGCATTATTTAAAGGGAAACGCAAGCATAGGTGCACACTGAAAAGCAATATATACATCCAACACAAACAACGGGCACACTAAAGACTAAGTAAAAACCTCAAGGCATATAGGAATATTGGAAATGCATTACTGGCTTAAGAAAGTATGAAAAAACCGGGACTCTTAGTTTACAGTATTTGATCAAAGATTGTATTAAAGCTCACCTCCAAAACGTCAAGGTGATCCCAGACGTTTTGGGAGTGTGTGCTTAATTACAATCTTTGATCAAATACTGTTAAACTAAAAGTCCAGGTTTTCATATATTCCTTTTAGCAGTAATGCATGTCCAATATTCCGATATAGCCTTGAGGTTTTACTTAGTCTTTAGTGTCCACTGAAAGTTTGTGTTTGGATGTTATATATGTTGCCTTTCAGGTTGCACCTATATGCTTGTGGTTTTTCACATATATATCTCATATGTGCAGAGCCAACGTATGGTTTTTTAGTTCTCATTTGAGATTGGCAATCTCATTGCTTGCTGCACTCAGCTGCCTTTTAAACCAGTTCAGATAATCCACATTGCTTGTTCCTCCCAATACCTGCAAGTTGCAGTTGGATTACCGCCTATGAGGTAACATGTTAGTGTAGGGACTCACGTGCTCTGGGTCCCATTGGACGTTTTGGTATGGCTGGAGCTTAATACAATCTTTGGGATCAAATACTGTAACTAAGAGTCCCAGGTTTTCATTATTTTCCTTATGCAGTAATGCATTTCCTAATATTCCTATATGCCTTGAGGTTTTACTTAGTCTTTAGTGTGCCACTGTTGTTTGTGTTGGATGTATATATTGCCTTTTCAGTGTGCACCTATGCTTGCGTTTTTCTGAATATATTTTAGATGTGCACAGCCAAAGTATGTTTTATAATTTAAAGGGAACCTGTCAGGTGACCAAGATGTAATAGGAGAGAAACTCAGCACTGATAGGTTTATTGATTTGAAGCACATTTTCTTAATAAATAGCAGAATAAGATATGAAACAGAAATGTAAAATTGCTGCTAACCCTACCCACATGTAGCGATTGACAGTTTTCTCTGTACACACACTAATACACGGTCAGCTGTCAATCACTGTATGTGGTGTGGGGTACACAGGACATCATCTGTCTCTTAAGGAAGTCCTGTCCGTTTTTTCTCTGCTTTTTACTTAGAAATCCTGCTTCAAATTCTATAAACTTTTATACATGTGCAAAGTTCGGCTTCTCTCCCTCCATTGCGTCTTATCAGGATAGCATAAACCACCTTACAGGTTCACTTCAAGCAAATATCTAGAGCTGTCATGAATAATATCCTCTCTATTCACTACGTATTAAGGCTATGTCTCCGCTGCACACGTTTTCAGTGGGGTTTTTTTTCAGCGTTTTTCATTTTCTAAAAAAAACTGGAAAAAATACTACCAAAAACAGATCCCATAGGGCATGTCCCCACGGCCTGGGGTTGGGGCCGGGTTTGCAGGCCATCTGAAAAACCGTCCGCAAATGAGCACAACGGGCTCCTATGGAAAACTCGTGCAGCAGTCCCCACTGCACGGTTTTGCCGCCCGAGAAACATACTACATGCACATTCTTCCGTCCGGTTTTCGGACGGAATATGTGAATGTGAAGAGGGAGGGCTTTTCTCCCCCCCCCCCCCCCCCCCACCCCTCGCGGACACAAACCGGACAATACGGGGAAACCGACCGTATTGTCCTCATTTGTGTAAACAGGCACATAGACTTTAGTAGTTAAAACGTTCTGTAGTCTCCAAAGAGCGTTTTTTGTTTTGTTGGTTTTTTTTTGCTGCTGGTCGTTTTCTGAAAATTGTTGCAAAAATCGACAGAGCAGGGCAGAAAATTTACTATTGGAGTCTATGTAAAGCGGCGGATGTGTTTTGCAGTTTTTTTTACAATTATAGTACTCTGCATTTCTGCAAAAAAAGTGCCAAAAAAAGGTCTTATTTTAGCTGTTTTTGACATGCACTGGACAAAAAAAACCTCAGTTTTATGAATGGTTTTAGCATTTGGTTTTCAGTGAGTTTTTGTCCAATGCCGTGTAGACCCAGCCAAATACCTAGAAAAAGTAGTTCTAGTCCTGATTTGGATGTATAGCCTGTTGAGCTGAAAGCTTTTATCTCGTTGGTGGTTCGTTTTTTTTTCTACATAAGATTTAACAGTGCCTTGCATTAAAGCTATACATCTCAGTATACAGATTACCTGTCAGCAAGGAGTGCTGGGACAGTTTAGCCCTAATGCCTTTAGAATTATAAATGCTTTGCTGGACTCATTACTTTTATACCTGTAGTTGCAATTTCTATTTACCTTTGACTGAACATCCATTAAGTTTTTGTTATTGTCCCGCTATATAATAGCATATGGGATGTATTAAGGTCACTTTATATGTAGATAGTTTAAACCGCAGCCTGCCCCAAGATTGCCATTGATCGATTATTTCTTTCTCATTCATTAGTATGTGTGGAGGTGTATAAACATTGTTGGTTTCAGCCCTAGAGCCAGGGGCTGGATCTGATTGTTGTACTGTTCTACTGGTGGAGATTTTTTGGGTTAAGGGTGGTGCCACAGGTCTTTTTTTCAGCTGGCCATATACATTAGAAAATTATCAGCTGTACCCATTGGTTTCAGCAGAAACGGCCAAACATCTATTGTGTATGGTGGCCTCCTTACTCGCCCTGGAGATATGATTGCAGAAAAATAAAGGGATTGTCTCACTGCAAAGACTACAAGGATTGCTTTTTATGTTAAAGATCTTGAAAAAACAAGTCACTTTGTAATATATGTCCATTAACGGTTTCCTACCTATTCCTATATATCCCCTCTTGTATGGGCTGCATCAGCTCTGCAGGTTGCTATAGCTACAGACCTGTTCAATCTCTCCTGATAGGCTGCCAGCACTGGTTGTTATAGATACAGACCTGGCTTCTACTGCAGCCTAGTGGGAGCCAGTAAACACACCCCTGAATTCAAAATGAAACCTAGAAAACAGAACTGAGGTAAGATGAATCAATGTAGTGAGACAACCACTAACTTGTAGGTAAAGTTAAATCAAGACTTTTTCCAAATATATGCCTCTTCTGATTTTTCTCTGGCCAGGAGGTAAAAGATTTTTTTCTCCTCTGAGTGCAGACTGGTTTCTCTGGGTTACTGACCTGCTCTCTCTTCTTTTTGTCTTATCTGAGAGCCGGAGGTGATGTCACGACAGGTGGTAGTCTGGTCCTCTAGGCCTCCAAAGCGTTTTAGATTTAATCTCTTCCAGCACAGATTTGTTTGTTCTTCTTGCTGTCCATTACCCATGTAGGACCCTTCTACAGCACCATAATTCAAAGGAATCAATTTCTTTGGTTTCCTAACCGGCTACATGAAGATGGTTTTCCTAAATTAAACAACCCCTGGGTCGAACACTATTGTCTATTAATATAGTAAACCGCATTTTTCATAATGGTAGTTGATGACCATGTTCAAGTAGGCAGTATCACTTGGTAGAAATGGCTTCTTTGCTCACACTTTTCCCCATGTTGGCCAGTGTGGACTCCCAAAATGCAACCCCTTGTTCAGCTTGCCTTGACCCTTTGTTAAAATATACAGTCAGGCTTGCAGAACAGCAGTTGTAGATCAGTGGTGGTTAAGTCTGTTCCACCACTGTGTGTGTCCTGCTGGGATGTAAATATTTGTACCTTCAGTGAGATTACTGGTTTCGAGTGACATTCTGTGTTCTATATAGTGACACACTTCCTCATTCTGTAGCCTTCCGCTGGACAAGACTCCTCAAGGGAGTTTTCCCACCAGTAGTGATTTAATTCACAGTGACTATGACTGATTGACCTTGGAAACTCACCAATGCATATAATCAGCAATGCGTTTCACAACTCAATACCTCCTCTGAGCCTGCCGTGTTGCCTCATTCTTAGATGGTCAGGATGAGCCCATGGGAAAAAGAGATGAATTAAGAATGTTCTCTAAAGAAGTGTATATAAATTCTTGAAGCTAAGGTAGCCTAGCTTTTGGGGACTATCTAGAGAGGCACAAAATCTAGCCCCTTGTTAGATATTTACAATCTTAACATTGATTCAACTCCTTCATGTCATCCAACTGTCTTATGTCCTTTTTCCGTCTCTAAGAATGTTTGTTTGCATTCTTATAGTGCAAAATATGGAAGATGAAGCTTAAAGGGAATATGTAATCAAAAAATGACTTATTGTTTAACTCCTATTTTTATGTTAAACACATTTTTTAGGAATTTTTGGTTATGTTTGTTTAATTTTCTATATCACTTTCAGTATTTTTTTTAATAATTCTTAAGTCCTACAGTTTTCACTTTGGCCACTAAGCCTACTAATCGCCTGACACTTCCTGTTCCGTTTAGAGAGCTTTTCAGCAGTGTGCTCATTATCAGTAAAAGCAGGGTCAAGCTGAAAGGAGACGCCAATGTGTACAGATAACACAGAATCCACCAGTCACAAGAGGAGACATCACAGCTCCCCCTCTCCCCTCCCTGCACATTGAAAATTCTCCTATACAAGTCTATGGGACAGAATCTGTCTTAAGGTTCCTATGTGCATGAAGCTGCTGTAAAGTATCTCTCTGACTGCTGTTAAAGCAGTGCAAGCAAGAATGTCTTCCCCACAATCATATATAGACGGCCGAAGAGAGAAATCTACAATCAGGAAATAAAAACGACTGAGAGGAAAAGAATATGGATCAGGGGCTTGATTTAATAAGTAAAAAATAAATTGGCGAGAGGTTCCCTTTAAAGTCAAATTAAGTATATCTACTTTGCCCTTTTTTTTTTTTTTTACCAAATAGGCCTATAATAGTCCATCATTTGCCTGATATCGGCTACAGATTTATGATCAATAGATCATGCCATGTCTTCTAACCCCTCAGCAATCAAATCCTCTTGCCTGCGGTTTTTGATTTTATTGTGCTTCCCACCATTAATTATGGGGATGTCAGCAAATCATACATTGGCTTCTGACACTAATCATGCCATAAATGTGCCAGGAACTGGTTGGGATTGGGGTTTTTAAGATAAAATACAACTATGGGTATTGATTTAACATTGTGTGTAAAAAGTCATTATTTGATGATATTTTATTAGGTTATTACTTTGCACAGTTTGTATTTTGAATGATTTTAGTGCAGTTTGGACTTTAAAGTTTATTCCAAATACTATGAAAGTCAAAGTAGGTTATGAAAGCAGAGATTATAAATCTATACCCACCAGTGAGTAATCCTCCTATACCCGTGTTACTATTAACGGGGTTAACACCAATACAGCATATAATCTTTAAAAATGCAAAGGAAAAAAATATACAAAGTTAATGGAACAAAAATTAAAACTGTTAAAATTAATTATTTGTGGCCTTGGGGGTATATGGACTGACACCTGAAAATCCTGTCTGTTTTAGTTTAAAAACTCCTAAATCCTCAGCTCACTTCTAGCACGCCTGTTAACCCCTTCTGAAGTGTTTAGAAGCTTTAGACTGATTAGAGGCTAAAGAGTCGCTGGTTTTTTTTCTCATTTTTAAGGCTATGTCCACACAGTACAGAAAAACAAAATTTTCGGCGGTTTTAGGATCCTAAAACCACTGAAAATACGATCATTCAGCCAGCCCATAGACAACGCAAGTCATTTTTTTCCCCGATCGTTTTCTGGTGCCAGCGGTATTAGGAACATGCTGTAAAAACCGCTGGCGCCTGGTGTATTCCTGTTCGTTTCCCATACATTCAGTTGTACAGCCGACGGGGAAAAAAAGCTAAAACCAACCGCAGTTTTTGCGCAAAACATCACAAAAACGGCGGTCGTGCATGGGACAATAAAGGTTGACTTTCGGACGTTTTTTGTCTGATGCTGTGTGGATCCGGTCGGACTGTTTTGTCGGACGGCCTATGCAGATTGTGCATTTTAAATGGTACATTGTAAGGTAGACATTGATTTTCTCTATGCAGACTGGCAAAAGGAAAAAAGAGAAACTAGAGGCGCTCTTTCAGGTGTAATATGCCAAAACTTTAAGATAGTATGCACTCGTCCTGCAAGCATAGGCACATGTGTACCCTACAGCTGCTCCACAAGGCTCTGTCACCCACTGCATAGAAGAGAAGGATAATCAGTATAGAGATGCATGGAATCGGATTTACCCAAATCCACTGATAAAGATATGGAGCTTAGGGGTCCTGGATAGGAGACCGTCAGGAGCACATCAGGTTCTTTACATCAGATCTTTATTGGACACTGTGTTTCAGAATAGCACTTCATCAGGCCCGCACACTAAGCTCCATATCTTTACCAGTGGATTTTGGTAATTGGATTCCACTCATCTCTATACTGTAAACCACAAGCTGTTGCAATTAATACGCTGATTGATTTTCACCATTTCTCACTGAGATCTTAAAATAAATAATATATAATACTATATATATATAATATATATTATATATATATACTATAATATATATATATAATATATATATATATTTATAATATATATATAATTATTAAGCAACAGTCAGGAAAAGTAGTGGACGGAAGATATGTCCCTAGTATGATGCTGCAAGTGGTAGGGAAGTTCCAGGGATGTCAGGGAGGCCGATCCTGTGGTACATCCTGGCCTTTCCAAACAATGGAGTGGACCTTGGTGAGGGAAAAGACAGCGGTATAGTTGAGTAACCATAGGTTTTAATATTTTAGTAAAGCTGCTATGCAGCTTTAATGGCCTGTCTTTTTTTCTGAATGGCTGTAGCGTGGGTGGGAGGCCGTTCATCCCTCCTGTCCAGGCTTTACCGGTGTCCCTAGGCCTTTAAAGCCTGTGCAGGAGGAGACCAGGGGAGAGAGAGAATCTGATGCTAAGAAGTGTTTGGGAGCCCTTTTCTCCAGAGGGTGCTGAGCAGGAGAGGGGAACCTGCTACTGACTACTGCGACCAAGAGACTTCACCAACCACACGGTGATATACATGTTGTGTGACCTGTTTTGATGCTGGACTTAAGCTACGTTGCATTACACGCTAAACTGCTGCAGTAAGTCTCCTGCACCGAACTGTCTGGTTTTTTGGCTGTTTGTTTTTGCCGTATTAAATAAAACCGTGTTGCTTTGTTGCAACCAACCCGTTTGCGCCTGTATCTGTGACTGCTAATTCCCACTGTGTGTGTGTGTGTGTGTGTGGTGTATATAAATATATATATATATATATTATAATGTATATATAAGTATATTATGTATATATATTATATTATATGATGTGTGTGTGTATAGATATATAGATTAGATATATTCCAATAGTAAGTACATCTTGTGTCCCCACAAAAGTGTGCTTTGCTAGTCCGATTTAAAAAGCTTGTCTATTACCTAAATAATGGGATAAGACAAGGAAGAGGAGGCGGTTTCCTCGTCATCTACTTTTTAAAAGGAGTCTCAGTATATTATCCTATAGACTTTGTTTTACCTTTAATCAGCATAAATTTCTTATGAATCGAGAATTTTTTTTTCTTTTTCTACACTGACCACCATTTTGACTTTCTCAGAACATTTGTACCCTACCCTGTATGTATGCATGTGTTTTCTTGTGGAAGTAGACGATGCTTAGCAGACTACGGGAGAGGAATAAACTAGGAAATGCGACGTTGTGTCGGCAGAGGCCTGTAAAATAAGAGTGAGCTCTGGAATGATGGTTTTAATCGACTTTGTTACCTTCTGCAGGTGACTTGGAGCACATTCTCAGGTAATGCTTTTTACTTGCCTACAGCTGGCCTATTGACTGCCTAAAGTGGTACTCTAATTAAACAAGCAGTTTCTAACAGCGCCTATACATGCCTACAAGTTTTGTTTGCCTCTTATAGCCTGTAACTAGCTGACCTCTTATACTTCTATTTTTTTGCTCATTGCTGTTTTAACCCTGAGTGCACCTCCTAATTTTTTAGACATTTACCGAGGAAGTAAGCAGTCACTGAGTGGACCTAATTGTGAGCGGTATGTAAGCATTAGCTCAATGTAAGGCTCAGAAGCTTGTCTTCTTAATCACAGCGAAACACTAATAAATCCAATGATGTTATTAAAAATATTCCACCATTTTGTTTCTACAATTGCCATAATGTGCAGTTTAACGGTTACAGACTACTAACTTTGCATAAAAAGTTGAATGAGACAATTCTATTCCTTTCTGGTGACTTTTCCTTTAACCTGAATAGTCTGTGTACAATATTTAGACTGTTGGCAGTAATTGAAGAGCATGTGGCCATGTGTTTATTAAAAAAATGCTAATGTCTGTAACATGACCTAGCTGGTAAGACATACTGTTATGACATTTAGAACTTACTGCCTTCAGAAAGCGGTAAACTGGGTCAATAACCTATTGCTGCGTGAATTTCGGGTCTAGTGCAAATTATGCACATTTTAATAGGTGCTTTAAGATATACGTGCAGGCATACAGAGATTTAATTGTCCAAAGTAATGAAGTATAATGACTGATTACGTCCCTCTCTGTGATATACCATGTATGCTCCTTTTTAGTTCTATCCATTTTATAAAACAGAATAAATGCTTATTTGCACGCGGCTTGCCTCCAATGAGTTCTTAAGGTTTCCCACCTCCTGCCAGTACAGTGCCGACTATGCTGCTGCTCACTAGCATGGCATGTTTTTAGGGAGCCTATTACATCTAAGTTTTATTGCTCACTTGGTTCTTCTAAAAAAGCTGTAGTGCTGAGGCGTAGGTAATATAAAATAAATAAAAAAAAAATTATTTATGCACACTTGGCTTTTCCCCTCAGTTCTGTAGCGGAGATATGCACATATGTATATATATATGCTATCAAGTCTTGATTGGACCAGATATATTAATGCCGTAGTATGTAAGTGGTCATCCAACCACATGGTTGTATGTGTAAAGCCATAGAGAGAACAATGCCATGTCATCCTCTCGCATTGCAGTGCAGCAGTGAGTGGTTTCCATGACACCAACCTGTGCGTTTGGCTCAGTGGCTCTTCCTTCACCAACCTTTGTCTGGCTACTTCTCCTGTATTCAATGCATGGGGTGTGTGTGTTATCTGATCTAACAAACAAAGGAGACTAATTTTGTTTACTTTAGCTCTGAAGCTTCTCTGGACTCCAGATAAACATCTCCTGCTCTCATGTCAGAGTAATTAGCAGAACTTTTGTATACTGAGTTGATATGCTTATCACCCACAGTCTGACCAAGAAGAGGCAGGATGCATGAATGAGCTGCTTTTGACTCTGTGAAACAGCATGGTGAGACACCCCCTTTAAGATTCCTTCTGTGGGAGGTCCCAACTGTGCAGGAGGAGCTGAGGACATGGCTGCTTGTACAGGTTTAATCTGAGTCTCTCTTCAGCACGTGCATCACACTGAGGACACACACTGTTTGACAGGCTCCTTCTTCATAACACACATACATCCATATTACACTGCTGTAATAACACCCAGCTTGAAGATAGCAGAACAGAGCTTTCTACTGTACAGATGATAGAGATTTACAGGCTTCCCCCTGCACAGTGGACTCTCCCAGCTCAGAAGCAGGAAGCTTCACAGAGCAGTCAACATAGTGTCCATCATTCAGTCAGGTGCGGACTTGGCCCGACTTAAGTCCTATCTTAAAGACTGAATTACAGGTAAAATCCTTTCATATCCTTAATTAAACCTATTTGAGAAAGTGTTTATATTTTAGACTTCTATTACTTCATAAGGTTCTCTGGAGGTGATGGGTCCTCTTTAAGCCAGAACTGGCTGAGGGGTCAGATTTGATGCGGCCTATAGAAGCCTGTGGAAGGAGGGGGGTGAGGAGGCACTAGCTGTAGAGTGAGAGAGGTAGATGGAGACACGTGGAGAAGCGCCTGAAATATCTAGCAAGTATTCTTTCATAGCAGTGCTTGATTAATAGCTTGCACTATTCCGTACTGCTCTGTTTATTGAGGCCTTCTACAGGATTGTGTAATTTTTATAAAATGCATGATAAAACCTCATGCAAATGGCTCTTGTGAGTCCAGCACTATATGCAACTACTTTGCTGTCTTCTAAGCATACTACATCAAGTAATTGCAGTTAAAGGGAATACATGGTCAGTCTTTGGTCCACATATCTTTATACATGTTGTAGTTTTTCAAATTTTGTGCATGTGTTTGTAGACGCACACAAAATATATTTAGAAAGATGTAAAAATATTGTACAGTAGTTTAACAATGCTATTAAAAAATCAAGTTTAACGGTCTAATCACAACGTTCAGATGCTAAGAGTTCTATATTTTTACTTTTATGGATATAGCTGTGCTCTCAGCTTCAGGTACTGAACATCCTTGAGGATTCCGTTCCTGTAATTGTTATGAGATGGATATGTTTTGTTTATAGGGTACAGTATTTGGGTATCATTAACGAATACAAATTGTCATGAAACAAATAAGACCTCACATAGCTGTATCACCTAAAAAATTAATAGAAAATGATGGCTAATCATTGGGAGTTGAAGGGGTTGTCTCACTAAATTGATTAATCTTACCTCATTACTGTTTTCTTGGTTTCACTTTGAATTCAGGGGCGTGCTTACCGGCATCCACTAGGCTGCAGTAGAAGGTCTGTAGCTATAGCAACCAGTGCTGGCAGCCTATCAGGATAGATCAAACAAGTCTGTAGCTGTAGCGACCTGAGGAGCTGATGCAGCCCATACAAGAGGGGATATCTAGGAATAGGTAGGACACTGTTAATGGAAATATATTGTGAAGTGACTTGTTTTTGCAAGATCTTTAACATAAAAAGCAATCCTTGTAGTGAGACAACCCCTTTAAGTCTTTACGGATAAGTGCTTGACACCTTCCACTGTACATCTTGCTATTCTAGAAGGCTTATGGGAAGAGAACTGAACTCTTCAGCACCATCTATTGAATGTAGCATTCCTTAGGTCACATCCGACTTGCTGAGCCTTGCAATTTGAAAGGGACTTAAAGGACTTTTGCCATGATCTCATCTCATACCTCCTGCATCCAGCTCTTCAGCTCTGTGTGCTCAGAAAGGGGTGTTTGTGACTTGGTTGAATTACATATCATGTGACCCAGCAGGATGACATCACCAGGCCTTTCCTCTCTTTAGTCAAAGTTCTGTTTATGTACAGAACTGTGAGTAACTACAATGTAGCTCAGAGGTAAAACTTTTGCCCCCCATGACAAGGGTCCTAGGTTCAAGTCCCTGCAGGAACCAAACCTGTGGATTTTATTTCTCTTTATCAGTGCCAAACCTCATTGAGGTTTCTTTTTTTTATTTATTTGCACTGTTTGACTAATTATTAAGGAGTACAGAGGACAGGAGTAGAATGACAGCACCTGGGGTGTGTACACTCAGTAGGTACCTGAGAGGAGAGGTGATGTCTGGACAGGACAGAGGAGCTCTCAGCCCTGGTCGTATCCCCTGGAGACCAGCTTTAAACAATGGATCACTAAAGGAGCAGCTAAAACAATAACCGTGCAGAATTTTTAATAATAATGAATGGGGAAAATGTTTGTTATTTAATTTGCAAGCTTCCCACGTCAATTTTACTTTGTGGCAAAACTCGGTAAGGCATGCCAGTTTTGTTTTTAGCTTAACGCTGTTTCGGGATGTTTGCCCCTCAGTGCAGAGTAGAACTTACTTGCTGGCTAGGTGGGAGGCATTGAGTACGGCATTAAAGGGATGAGGTATCTGATTAGGGAGAAGCACCATGTTGGTTTGTGGAGACTTAAGGTATGTGCACACGGTGGTTGTTAAATACGTATTTGGGTACATATTAATACCGAAAAACTGACCCCAATACATATTTAACAATGTTCAAGTGTGATTACATTGATTTTTTTAACATGTCAATTCTTGATCCGTTTAACACCTTGAAAAGGCAATAGAAACAATAGGGATACGTTTTTGCAGTCCAGAAAACATATCCAAATACGTTCCACACTTTATGGTAGGTTTTTGAATACGTTTAACGCAATACATTTTGCAAAAACGTGTTCAAGATGCCGTCTGCACATACCTTTAACGTCTTTATGCTCCACTAACATTTAAATATTCTAAAAGGCTTATGGGAAAAAGAGCTGAAACTCTTCAGCGCCATCTATTGGATGTAGCATTCCTCATGTCACATCTGACTCACTGAGCCTTGCAATAATAAGGAATTAGAATACTGCTAATAATACTATTTATGCAGCATTCATTTGTGGAAGATGACATGGGACCCTCCATTGACAGTGGGTAATAGGCTCACCTCACCTCTTTCCTGTCTCCGTGCAATGACCTCTGTCAGATCATGGGGCATGCACCCAAAACTTTTGGATAGTCAGCAAGTTGTTTCCAGACAACTGTTTTAGTACCTGGGAGGCTACTGAAAATCCTATCTGTTTGAACTTGAGTCAACCACACAGGGCATTGGATTAAAAAGGGAATGTGTATCTGATTTTAGTGACTTAGAGAAATAAACATGATGTATTCCTTTTAAAGGAAGCGCTTGATGTCTAGAGACTTGAAAGACTAACAAAATTTGATTGAACCAGATGATGCATCGAAATTGCAAAGTTAAATGACCTTCTTTACTACCAGGACCTGCATGAACAGTTGGTTGTCCCAGCAGACTATTGGCTGTATTGCTTTTATAAACCTGATCTCCATCAAGCAATTATTACCTGCAATCTGTGCATAAGTCAGTGATTTGTTGCTCACACACTTGTCAGTTTTACATTGGGTTACTTGCAATACAGGTTGCTGGGCAGGTTATGATAACTGCTGGCAGGATTTTGAGCACACAAAAGCTGATGAATCTGCCAAAAAACAAACAAAAAAATCCTGTGGATCTCCTTATGAGCGGAAAAGTAAAGCTATGTGGCAGTGTTGGTCACCTTGACTCCAGGCCATACTTGTTTTTTCATTAGACTGTACAAGTCTTATTTAAGATTGATTTAAAGGGAATGTGTCATAAAAAAATGACTGTTTAGGAATTTTTGGTTATATATTTTTTTTAAATCTTCCATAGCACTTTCAATATGTTTTAATAATTCTTAAGTCCTGCAGTTGTCACTTTGGCCACTAAACCTAATAATAGTCTGATACTTCCTGTTCTGTAGAGAAAGATTCTCAGTTGTCTGCTCATTATCAGTAAAAGCAGGGACAAACTGAAAGGAGACACCAGTGTGAATAGATAACACAGGATTCACCAGTCACAAGAGGAGAAAGTCACAGCTCCCCCTCTCCCCTCCCTGCACAGTGATTTCTTCCTAGGTCACAGAGCATGACTAGAAAACTCTCCTATAGAAGTCAATGGGACAGAATCAGTCTTAAAGGGGTTTTGCCAGGACGTACCTTATCTGCTAAGAAGCAAAAGTAAACAAGCCATGCTGAGCTGAGAGAGCGAGAGACACAGCCAGAGCACAGAGCCTGCATAAGGGATCGTGTAAAATGTTCACTCAAATAATCAAACTACAACTAGTGGATTCTGTATACCAAAGACAACACATTTTCTCTACAGCAGATTGTAAGCTTCTTCATGTTCTGTCATCAGATAAAGCAGGGATCTACTCAGATAATCAAACTACAGCTAGTGAATTCTGTATACAAAACAAACATATTTCTACCCGGTGCCTTGAAAGCTTCTTCAGCTCCCTTTCATCAGTTTAAAGAATGTGCTCTGCGCAAGCCCGACCAGCAGCTCTTGTCAGGTCGTATCTAATAGAAGCTTTTAAGTAACTAAGGGCAGGTAAGGCAGCCTGTAGCTCTCTCGGGCTGCAATATTTTTAATCACATATATTTAGAAAAGTGATTAAATACCTATTTTGGAGGATCCCACGTCAACATAACATCGTGGCAAAAGACCTTTAAGGCTCCTATGTGCATGAAACTGCTGTAAAGTATCTCTCTGACTGCTTTTAGAGCAGTGCAAGCAAGAATGTCCCCCCATAATCATATAAATGGCCAAATTAAGAAATCTACAATCAGAAAATAAAAACAGCTGAGAGGAAAAGAATATGGATCAGGGTGTTGATTTAATAAGTAAAAAAAAAAAATTGCTGACAGTTTCCCTTTAATCCTGAAATTCATCTGTTTTTCGAGGATGGGAGGAAGCACAGTTTTTTCAAATCAGTTTTTTTCCTTTCTTGGTAAAGCTTTTGTAAGTCTGCTTCATTACAGTAAGCACAATAGCTTGGGAGGGTTTGTCTAGCATTAGCTGCTGTTTGAAAGCTGTCATTTTCCTTTACCTGGGTTGATGAGTGTGAGAGATGTCAGTGAGATGGAACACGATACAGGAAAAGACTCGGTCTGTGATTATGGAAAGTCACCCTCCTGGTAGAAAGATGCGCTGCTAGAACATTCTACACATTGCTACCAATCCAGGTTGCTTGTTTGCTATTTAATATGCTATAACCATACTTTTCTGACATGCTTAGGTTATAGATCAGTTGTTTGGATGTGAATTAACTGGAAGAAGGGGATATAACAAAGTGAATTTTTCTCCCTGTAGACCTATGTTCTCACCGGAGATGCGCAGTGATTGATTAGGTTCTGATTGTCATTTCCTGTCAAATTTGTAGACTAGACGGAGTCGGCCTTTTTGGAGTCTGTTGCTAAACAGGAAAAGGAAAACATTAAGGCTAGGTCTACACAGCCGTCCGAAATCTGACAACATCTTCACATTGCTGGACTGCGTTTTTTTAAGCAGATTTGCGCAAAAGCCACGGTCAGTTTTCAGATTTGCCGTTGGACCTGTACAATTGAATATACAGAGATCTGACGGAATATACAACGTTGCATATTCTGCTGGATCCGACGGTAAAAATCGGTGCTGTATAGACAACAGCATGGATTTTTTTTTTTTTTTTTTGTCATCTATGCAGCACAGGTTATCGGCGGATTTTCGGTGGATTCAAAATACTGAATCCATCGAAAATCCGACGGAAAACCTGTGCTGTGTAGCCCTAGCCTAAGAAACGTCATCTTACCTTTTAAAATGATCTTGGACTTTTATAACTCTTGTATCCTATAATGAGAGAGAGAAAACTAATATTCACTATTAGATTTGTTTTTTTGAATGGTGGAAAATATCAGAGACTGGAACTTTTGTGTAGGAGCTTTGTTATTCCTCTACTTTAACCCGTAAAGTTCGTTAATGCTCTTAATTAGTCTAAGTGGACTAATTCTCAGTTTAACAAAACACACCAACTTTTGGTGCAGTTCAGTAGAGGATCAGAATTATTCTTTTAAGGGACACTTGACATAAAAAATATTGGTAACATATTGAAATGCAAAGTGTGATTTATTATATGTATTTTTTTGTTTTAAATTGGGTAGTTTTATATTTGTATGTGTGGCGTGTGTTTTGTAAATAATATATATATAGATATAGATATAGATATATATAGATATATGTGATAGATATATATATTTTATATAGAAATGAAATTATTATTATATTATATTATTGTTTTATAATTGTATTTATATATATTATTGTAGTATATATTAGGTGTTATGTATTATGTATATATATATATATATATATATATATATATATGTATGTATAATTATATAATTTTACATTTTTTAAGGTTCCCCTATACATTACTTCCTGGTTTGTTTCTCACACTTTCCCTGCATGAACTCTGATAACACTGCAGTGAGGGTTGCTTGACATTCTTCCTGGTCCACTAAAGGCCTGAGAGAGTTAAAGGGGTTTTGCCACAAACTCATTTCATACCTCCTTGATCCAGCTTCAGCTTTCAGTGTGTCGAAAAGGGGGCGTGTGGGACTTGTTAGATTTGCATGTCATGTGACCTAGCGGACTTGACATCACCAAGCCTTTCCTGAAAGTGTGCTCACGCTAGTCAGATAAAGGTCTGTTTCTGTAAAGAGCTGAGAGTAGCTACAATGTAGCTGAGTGATTAGATAATCTGCCTTCCAACATAGGGGGTCATAGGTTCAAATCCCTGCAGGAGCCAAACAGTTTTTTTTTTTTTTTTGTCTAAGTGCACATACTTGATTGGGTTTTCATTTTTCTTTATTTGCACTATTTGACTACTTCCTAAAGAATACAGATTGTGGAATGACAGCACCTGAGGTTGAACATTTGCTGAGCAGTGAGTGAATGTGTGTAATTACTAAGCAGGGAAGAGACTGGCAGTAGCTGCTTGAGGGGAAGAGGTGATATCTGAGCATGTGCGGCAAGACTGAAGTGCTCTCGTCCCTGGTCGTGTCCCTGGAGACGAGATGCACTCTATGGATCACTAAGGGAGCAGCTAAATCAAAAATGGTTCTGAAATTTTAATAATGATGAATGGTGAAAATGTTTATTATTTAATTTGCAAGCTTCCCTCGTCAATTTTACTTTGTGTCTGAACTCTGTTAAGTGTTAACCAGGGCTGTGGAGTCGGAGTCGGTGGCTATTTTGCAGGAGTCTGAGTCGTCATAAAATGGACCGACTCCGACTCCCAAAATATCTAATTAGTTGGTCCAGTTAGTTCGATGCAAAGAGCAAGAGGAATTGGGTCCGGCCAGTGCTACTGCTCCCATATCTTCAGCCTCATCACATGAGGAGTGTAATTGATGACATGGAGCAGGCAAAGCGCTGCCCCAGGGGAAAAGATTCCTCTCCCATGGCAAAAAAATTTCAGCAAAATTTTTCACCTGTTTTCAAAGAAGTAGAAGAGTACAACCATTCATCAAAACTGACTGTGGCTGAGGCAATTCCTTTATACCCCAACATTGTTAGAGATGTTGCCCATGTGGTCACCGCTTTGCCACCAACCAAAATTAGTGTAGAGAGGCCGTTCTCTAGCCTGGAAATAATGAGATCAGATGTGAGGTCATGTATGCAGGATCTGATGGAGGCGATACTATTTCTCAGAACAAATTCAGAGACTCCACGAATGTTCTTGCAGTGTTTTGCATATTTACAATTTTTTTGTGTTCTAAAGTCATATCCAATAAATATATTTTACACTGACAAGCAAAATGGTAACAATGTTTTGAAATTGTGACTTTCAGGCTCCATATCTCTCCATCCACTACAGCTTTGTACATGAGGCTACTGTAATTTTATATAGAGTCATCTTGCCTATCTTATACATACATTTGACTTGCAAGTATTTAGCATCTGCTTAGTTACAGTTTTGCTCCTAAAAATCAGTGTTATAGGGGTTGTCACACTACAAGGATGACTTTTTATGTTACAGATCTTGTAAAAACAAGTCACTTTGCAATATGTGTCCATTAACCGTGCCCTACCTATTCCTAGATATTCCCTTTTGTATGAGCTGCATCAGCTCCTCAGGTCGCTATAGCTACAGACCTGTTCGATCTCGCCTGATAGGCTGCCAGCACTGATTGCTATAGCTACAGACCTTACTTATACTGCAGCCTAGTGGAAGCCAGTAAACATGCCCCTGAATTCAAAATGAAACCAAGAAAACAGGACTGACGTAAGATGAATTAATGTAGTGAGACAACCCCTTTAATTTTTATTATTTTATTAGTATTTGGTAAATCCACCTTTGGTTTTCAATACTGCCTGAATCCTTCTGGGCTCTGAATCAGATTCAAGCAGGTCTTGACCAAAATCCAATCCCAGGTCTCTTCTACACATTCCCAATGTTGGTGCAGACTGGACTTGGATACAAATAGAGCTTTTTCTTCAACTCTACCCACAAGTGTTTAAAAGATCAAGATATTGTTACCATTTTGCTTGTCAGTGTCTGTTCTACCTAAATAGCTTGATTATTGTATCATAAGGTGATAAACAGCCTGATGTTACCATTTTACTCCAGTAAAGTTATCACTTAAACATGCGCCGTGTATGAAGGAGTCGGGGCTTCGGCTTGCCGACTCCACAGCCCTGGTGTTAACAGCAGGACCTGATAAGTGTTAAAATCGCTCTACACCTCTCCCCCCACACACACACCAGTGCAAAAAATCCCCCAAAACTCCTTATCCTTTCATGTATTGCTCTTACCCTTATCATTACCTAGTCAGTCTAGTCTGATCTTTATCTAGGCCTGTCCAGAGAACAGAAGAGTAATCATTATCATTACCTAATATTTGTAGTGAGACTACTTGCAGGCAAGCATTTCTTGCAGCACCAACAGGAAACTGAAATCGGTCTGCTCTGTCCTGGCATCTTGGAGTTTTATCTCTTTATTAGAGAAGTGCAATATTTTGTCATTTTTAATTACATAGGACTGAAAAGGAAGTTCTGCCAAAAATTCTGAAAATATAAATACATTTTTTTCCCAGGAATATTGATTTGAGCAAAAATGCCCCTTTCTGGTGAAATTCTCTTTACCTTGTCCTAACTATGTGTGTTATTTTGGATGTGTATATAATCTGACACTTTCTGGTCTTTTCCTGCTTTTTTTCTTTAGGTAAATGTCAACGTGGATTACATCCGATCAGCAAGTGCAGCCTCAGAAACCACTCCAGCATTTCCTGAACGTACCTGTGCAACAGTCACAATCGGTGGCATGTAAGTTACTGGGGGGCATTATTTTCAAGGAAACCCTTTTTTTTTTTAAATTAATTGTATTATAAAATGTGTATGTCCTGTTACCAGGAATAGGTAGGTGGTGAGCTGCTTCCTATTAACCTCATCCAGTACAAACCTTTCATCACAAATCTTTTCTTTAATAGATAAACACCATATCATATCATTTTGCTGACATGCGACTTCTCCTGTAATTCATTCACATACTAACTATGACTAAAGCTTATTTCACACTCTTAAACATGGCAGCAATGCCAAGATCCTTCTGCAGCATCTGCATTCTGAGCAGGTGGTTTTTTTGCTTGTCCTTCCTGTGTGACAAGTCTCCAGGGTAAGGTTTTATTGCATGTGTTCCTGGAAATAGTTTGGGATCTTTCCAAGACTAGCTGCTATGGAGAAGCACCTATGACAAATTACCAAAGTGCTCTTGGCCATACTGTTTGTCCCACAGAAAGCCCTTTATGAGACAATGCAGCATTATCCCAGGAGCTGCTAAGCCAACTGGAACCTGGAAATTGCCCTTATCTGCCAGTTGCACACAAATTGAGACATGTGCTTACGAAGTCAGTTCTTCGGAAGGATTAGCTTAGTCTGTTTTCTGTAACCCTTTCTGCCTCGAAATGATACACTGGAATGGACTATCCACACTGTGGGATTTCCGAGGTGTTGGTATTGGGGTATACAGCAAATGCAGAAAATGTTTGCTTTATTTACACGTAACATCATTTTAAATGCACTGTAATTAACACTTAAAATATAATTACTGCAAATATGGTGTTTAAAGACAGCCATAAGCTGAGCATGCACATTGGATAAGCGGACCAAATCTGCAGATTGTAATGAGATAAACTGATCATGTAATGTGTGTGGGAAGGTCTCTCTCTCTTTCAGGTTGACCAGAATGTAGTGGCGGTGGGAGTGATCTAGCATGATAGATTTTACTGTGCCCAATTTTTTGTTCTCTTCTACCATTATTTTTTTTTTTTAAAAAGCCTGCAGTCGTGGCCAGGGTTCGTGAGTCTGCAGTGAGCAGGGATTTCAGTCAATACATTACATGTACTAGTGAATCTTTGTCCTAAAAACCTATCAGTCTTTTTAGGTCCTCTTGTTCTAGAGCATATTGCTTGCAGACAGCATGTTTAGTATGACAGGTTTTATTTAAGTCTACACACAGGGAAGCTGGACATCTAAGGCTATGACTACACAGCATATGTTAAAATGTTGTCCAAAATACAATGCAGATTTGTGCTAAAAAATGCGGTTGGTTTTTGGATTTACCGTCGGCCCCCGTACAGAGACTGGGCAGACAACAAGCCCAGATTGTTTTTGGTGCGGTCTAGGGGGCACTGGTTATAGGTGGATTCAGTATTCTGAATCGACCGAAAGTCTGACCAAAAAACCAGTGCTGTGTAGACATAGTCTAATGCTCTGTATCAGAAAAGTGGAGTGGCACAGACTGCAGTGCACACCGCCACCTCTGCATTTAACTTGATGGAAGATTGGGTGTGGAAGGGGAAGAATAGTCTCCAAAAAATGGGAATCTCGCAAGAGAACAAAGAGTGACTTTTGATCACTATATTTACTATTTTGCCATTGGCAAACTTAAACACTCTCAGTTCTCTATCTATAAAACACTAAAACGTAACTTGTATTATGTATAACACTTAACCTCTATACGCAATATTTAAAAACCTGATTTCTAACCTCTCAGTTTATCCCTTTCTACTTCTGAAGACTTGATAATAGAAATGGAGCTATTCCTTCAGAAGTAGAAAGGGATAAATTGAGAGGTTAGAAATCAGGTTTTTAAATAGTGTGTATAGAGGTTAAGTGTTATACATAATTACAGCAACGTTTTAGTGTTTTATAGATAGAGAACTGATAGAGTTTGTTTGCCTATGGCAAAATAGTAAATATAGGGGAAGGGGAAGAATCACGCCATTCTCACAATAAGTCTGAGTCCAATTCATGGGATCCACATCTATTAGGTCTATTTGGTATATTCTGCGGATTACCATAAGTTTTTAAGATTGGAATATCCCTCAATTCTGATATGTCAGAGCCCTCATCCAGCTGGCAGCTGCCTCTATGTTCACTTCAAGACAAGGACCCTGGTGTTATGAGTAGCATTGATCTCCCTGCTATTTTTTCTTCTCCTCTCTAGTTTGTTTGTGGTGCTTGCATAGGAACGTCTTCACATCTGATCTGTTAGAGCAGAGCAGCTGACCATGCTGCACAGCCAAGGCTTGTGTAGTGTGAGTTTCTAATTGTTAGCTTCTCTGTAAACATTTCTGGTTTTGGCCCAAGGTGCAGATTATAGAGTAAACTGGTAATCCTGTATCTTGTGGCAATCCCAGTTTGTCAGCATTTGTTTCTTGGTGTGTTCATTCTGGGTCCTAGAGTTACTTGCTGTTTTGTTAGGATCAGTTGTAATTTAGGGTTATCTTTAGGGATATTGTCAGGGAGAGGATCAGTGGTGTCTGTTTAGGTCATTTTTAAGGATTGATACAGGAAAATTTAGGATAAATTCTTGGTTGTTGCTGCTCATTATTCATTTCTAGCTACTCTGGTTCGCCTGAGTAGTATCCATTACTGTGCTAACTTGTGCCTTTGCAGGCTCAGACTAACCTATAGGGGAACAGGAGAAACTCTCCGTGGGCCCCTGGGCAGAACAGGCCTGGTGCTGCTTTTCAGTGAGAATTGCAGAGACAGAGCGTCAATCATGTATGGTATCTGTGTGGTGGACTCTTAGAATCGATACCAACGTTGTTACTCAAGAATCGGCTTTACTGGGGGGCCTCAGGCACTCCAGTCAAACTCTGTGCCCGGACATCAGGACATCCTGATGCATTTCTTCAGCCAGTAAATTATTAACCCAGTTGAGAGAGTATTTCTGTCACTTCAAACTTTGCAGACTGAATGGAAGAATCGGTGAATGAGAAGATACGTTCATATTACATTTCTGCTTGTACTAGCTTCTGTAGATACATACAGGTATACAAGCAAACTTCGTTAACCCTCCCAAAGACTGAGAAGGCCTATTCATTCTAGAAACTACAGCTGAAGACCTAAAGATAGGAATTTCTCCATTACTAGTGATCAGGCCCACCATTAGCGGGGGACATGCAGAACTTCCGTATGGGGCCCGGGCAGTCTGAGAAGCAAGGGGGGGCCCGCCGCCACCGGCAGGTACCGCCCCCTTGCTTCATAGTAATAGTACAGAGAACAGGCCTATGGCCTGTTCTCTGTACCATGATGAGTGCGGCGCTGTGTATGTCTGGGGCCCAGCGACGCTGAGGGGGGCCCGCGCTGCGTGTCTGGTCACAGCTGCGCTTGATGACATGCACGCACTGCGCGCTGTGACCGGAGCAGCTGGGCCCTCCTCTTTCTCGGCGTGAGCAGGTGCCCGCGCGGCGCTGCTTCTGTGAAGGGGCCGGCACTATTTACTTACAGCTACTTACAGCTACAGCAGCCTCTGTCACCTCCATCCAGTGTCTCCTGTGATTAGAGTCGGCCCCGCTCCTCTCTGCCTGTGGGCGGGGCTTCAGTGACTCCTGCCGGCAGAGGGAGGAGTGGCCGACTGCGATCACACAAGACGCTGGAGAACAGGAAGGAAGTGATAGAGCGATGCTGCTGCAGCTGTATGAAAAGAGCGCGGGCCCTCCACATACTGATGTAATGTGTGGCCCCAGCGACACCCCCCCCGAGGCTGGTAGGCTCTGTGTGTGTGAGGGTGGGGGAGGCTGTGTGTGTGTGACACTGGGATGGGCTGTGTGTGTGTGAGAGAGGCTGGGGGAGGGAAGGTTATGTGTGAGAGGCTGGGGGTGGGGAGGCTATGTGTGAGAGGCTGGGGGTGGGGAGGCTATGTGTGAGAGGCTTGGGGGGGGGAGGCTGTGTGTGAGAGGCTGGGGGTGGGGAGGCTATGTGTGAGAGGCTGGGGGTGGGGAGGCTATGTGTGAGAGGCTGGGGGTGGGGAGGCTATGTGTGAGAGGCTGGGGGTGGGGAGGCTATTGTGAGAGGCTGGGGTGGGGAGGCTATGTGTGAGAGGCTGGGGGTGGGGAGGCTGTGTGTGTGTGAGAGGCTGGGGTGGGGAGGCTGTATGTGTGTGAGAGAGGCTGGGGAGGCTGTGTGTGTGTGAGAGAGGCTGGGGGAGGCTGTGTGTGTGTGAGAGAGGCTGGGGAGGCTGTGTGTGTGTGAGAGAGGCTGGGGGTGGGGAGGCTGTGTGTGAGAGAGGAGGCGGGGGTGGGGAGGCTGTGTGTGTGTGTGGGTGGGGAGGCTGTGTGTGTGTGAGAGAGAGGCTGGGGGTGGGGAGGCTGTGTGTGTGTGTGAGAGAGGCTGGGGGTGGGGAGGCTGTGTGTGTGTGAGAGAGGCTGGGGTGGGGAGGCTGTGTGTGTGTGTGTGAGAGAGGCTGGGGGTGGGGAGGCTGTGTGTGTGTGTGTGAGAGAGGCTGGGGGTGGGGAGGCTGTGTGTGTGTGAGAGAGGCTGGGGGAGGCTGTATGTGTGTGAGAGAGGCTGGGGGAGGCTGTGTGTGTGTGAGAGAGGCTGGGGGAGGGGAGGCTGTGTGTGGGGGAGGCTGGAGGTGGGGAGGCTGGGGAGGCTGTGTGGGTGGGGAGGCTGTGTGTGTGTGTGAGAGGCTGTGGGTGGGGAGGCTGTGTGTGTGTGAGAGAGAGGGTGTGGGTGGGGAGGCTGTGTGTGTGTGTGAGAGAGGCTGGGGGTGGGGAGGCTGTGTGTGTGTGTGAGAGAGGCTGGGGGTGGGGAGGCTGTGTGTGTGTGTGAGAGAGGCTGGGGGTGGGGAGGCTGTGTGTGTGTGAGAGAGGCTGGGGGTGGGGAGGCTGTGTGTGTGGGTGGGGAGGCTGTGTGTGAGAGAGGCTGGGGGTGGGGAGGCTGTGTGTGTGGGTGGGGAGGCTGTGTGTGAGAGAGGCTGGGGGAGGGGAGGCTGTGTGTGTGGGGGAGGCTGTGTGTGGGTGAGGCTGGGGTGGGGAGGCTGTGTGTGTGTGAGAGGCTGGGGGAGGGGAGGCTGTGTGTGAGAGGCTGGGGGAGGGGAGGCTGTGTGTGAGGCTGTGTGTGTGAGAGGCTGGGGGAGGCTGTGTGTGAGTGGGGGCGGGGCGATGAGATTGACAGAGGGTGGGGTTGACATGGGGATGGGGCGATGGGGTTGGCAGAGGGTGGGGTTTACGCGGGGGGCGGGGCGATGGGGTTGGCAGAGGGTGGGGTTGATGCGGGGGCGGGGTTGACGTGGGGGGGGGGAGGCAGATGCTTCACCTGTATGGGGCCCTGAAATTTCTGATGGCGGCCCTGCTAGTGATACATGCCTGGCTGAGTATATTGCACAATGCAGACCAGGATCTGTTAAGTTGAGCTGTATAGGGTTTGTGGAGACCATGCATAGATGCCACAGCTTTTTCCAACTTCACCTTTCAAGTTAAAGAGACGGAAAAAGATATGTGAAGTCTGGAGCTATATAAAACAGGGCAAGATTGCCCTTTTAGCACTCTGTTTACTGCTGGGCCTTTGAGATTACAACAGCGCTAATATATATCTAAAATATCCAGTTATACTTGTGGCCTTAGGCTGTTGCTAAAGTTAGACATGGTGCTACTGTTTACACCCTGAGCTTAGTGTTTGAGATGAAAGCGGCACTTAAGGATTTTTACTGTCTGACCTTTTTCTTTTTTTCTTTTATAATCCTCACTGGAATTTTTAATATCATGTTTTGTTCCATTCTCTAATTTGATTATCAAAGCCTGATTCAACTTATTAGAACACCGGTCAACTTTGTCTCCTTGGTTTTATGAAGTGGTACAAAGGAGACTGTTTACCATAAATACGATGAACGTAAAGAGTATTTATCGATTAGCCGAAGGCTTACTGTACTGTGGTCTTGTTACATCTGCATGTCATATTGTACAAGCAGCTGGAATACATGATGAGTAACACATTTGTATGCCTTTCAATTGTAAACATGAATATATATTAAATCTACCATTAAGTGTACACAAAACGGTGGAAGAAAAAAACTTGACCATTTTCAAGTGAAACAGCTGTTGATGGACCCATATACACACACAAATAGAAATTGTCCCATATTATTTGACAAATGAAAAGATGTGCAACTTCCTAGCACACTGTTTTACTTCTGTACTATTTTGAGGATCATTTTTACCTATACTAAAGCTTATTTGACCAGTTTCTATTCTGAACGACCCTCCAGCCAGCAATTTACACATGCATGCTTCGAGCATCCGTCTTCAGTGGGGGCAGGCGAGCAAGCTGCTGCCAAACACCTTTGGCAGCAGCTTATTTCTAGGGAGAAGAAAATAATTGGGTGTTTACATTTTTCAATTCTTCTTTCTTTCAATATAGTCTGTCAGGAGGTCGTCCAAAGCATAAAATAGTCGGCTGATTGGCAGATTTCGATAACTTTGCTCTGTCTATTATGGTGTTGACATGTTTAGCAAACTTGGGTCACATTTTTGCTGCAAATGCGTTTAGCTCTCAGGATATTGCCTGTTTCCAACAGAATTGCAGCAGACTTTCAGCTTTAAAAGGTTGTTCATTGATTTAGCTTTAAACATGTAGGCAAAGGTAAATAAAGACCACTACAAATAACATTGCGGTTCTGATTTTGGTTCCCTATAGCGCTAGCGCAATTCTTCTCTGCTGCTTGTGTACACAAGCTTCTCTAGGTTACCGACCACCTTTCTGCTCTAATAGGCTCTAGAGCCTTGGTCGGGATGGTTTCTTAGCAGCAGTTATTGACTAACATTAACCCTTTAGAGCTTTGTAGTCTTTTTCCCTGCTGTTTATAACGCTATCACTCTTGTTCCTATATCAGGATCAGCTAGGTATAACAGAGCTGATATGCCAATCACTGCTGAACCACACACAGCTTGAACAGGAAGTGTGAGCTTGAAGATGCCTGTAGCTTTGTGAAAAACGATGATGAGAACACCCCGTTAAGCTTGATTAGATCAATCCAGATTATCCGCCTCTGAATAAAATCTAGACTGCTTCCTTATGTTGGTGACAAGTTGATTTTGAAGATGGTAAGGAATTTAAAATTTATTTGGGAGTCGAGGGAGCTTTTAATATGCAAAGATTTATTTGCATAACAAAAAAAAACTTTTAAGGTTAATAGTATGTCCTTGCTGAGAAAGTGGTTTTTCCTCCTTGAAAATTCTACGCTTGTAAGTGTGGAATTTCAATGAAGAAATGACGTGGACTACCCAAGGCAGATTTCTGCCCCTATACTTCAAGTATCTGTTGGGGCGTAAACGTCTCAAAAAAATTTGACATATCAATTCTTTGCTGGCACGGACAGCAAAAAAAATACTTGAGTAAAATCATCTACGTCCATGGATTTTTAGATGGCAGTCTAAGGGAAGTGTTCTGTAGGCGGTTTGGATGTTTATTTAGGGGGCATATTGGGCATGCGATATACCCAAAAATAGAGTCCTGTGTGAACATACTGACCTTTCATGCAAAAATAAGACATCCCCCGAAAATAAAGACCTAGTGCAATTTTTTCAAGGCTGGAAAAAAAGGCTCCCCTGAAAATAAGAACCCAGGGCAGTCATTGACAACTCCCCCACGCCATACGTCAGTGTTGGCAGAATTAGATAGGTCTTATCTTTTTATGAGGGCTATTGGGAAGGGGTGTCATTTAGGAAAGTATATGCTAGACATGGGTTTTGGGGCATGATTCTAAAGAAATGACTCGCAAGAACTTAAAGGAGTTGTTCATTAGAGCTTTCAGCCTGTGGGGCTGTGATGAGTCATTAGACCTTATCATGCATAAGATAAGGATCACGTCCACTGATATAAGTCTGGAGTATTGTAAACTACCCCCGGCTAGTTAGGTCAAAATCAGTTAGATGATCTATTTGTATGAGAGGCATTGACAGGGTGTTTTTAAGGAAAGTACTATTGTAGAATTAAATTGGCCAATATTTAGAGAATACTCCAAACTTAAGCATAATATTCAGGGTTTGGAGAGTTATGATGATGTTCCAGAAGATGGTGACATGACTGTCTATGAACAATTGTTGCTTTTTGTTCATAAATACCGGAATCGGTAAATATATCATAGATTGTTTTATATGGAAATTGATTCACAAGAAATTCTTGATGGAATTTAAAGTTTGGCTGATTATGCTGATATTTATGATGACATCACTACAGTATATTAATAAATGTTGATTTTTAGTAAAATGTGAATTCTTGTTCACGGAATAAATGTGAATTCTTGTTAATGGAAAAATAAGACAACCCCTGAAAAGAATACCTAGTGCATCGTTAGGAGCAAAAATTAATATAGGGCACCGTCTTATTTTCGAGGAAGCAGGGTAGAAGTACTAGCATTATACGACTTTAACCCCTTAACGACCCTGGACGTATGAGTACGTCCCAGGGTCGCTAAGGGGCTTTGCAGGGGGTATCGCTCCGCGACCCCCCCGCACAGCCGCCGGGTGTTGCCGGCTAATCGCCACTATCACCCGGCCGTTACAGCGCGAATGGGCAGCGCCGCCCGCCCGTACTGTTTAACCATTCAGATGCCGCAGCAAAGATGGCCGCGGCGTCTGAATGAATGAAGATCGGTGCCATGCACCGATCTTCGGGTCGATCGGCGCCGCCGCAGCATAGCTGCAGTGATCCGGCCCCCGTACATGGCAGTGGGGAGCCTTGTGAAGGCTCCCGTCACTCCCATGTCCTGGTTTGCCCCACTTTCATCCGCAGACAGGAACGGGGGAAACCGCCATCTTGGTACAGTCTAATGCATTGTCTATGCAATGCATTAGACTGTATTGACAATCGCGCCACCTAATGGTCAAGCACCATGGGTGGTCTCAATGTTAAAGTAAAAATTTTTTAAAAAATTAAAGTTTTAAAGTACAAAAAAAAAGTATTAAAAGTTCAAATCACCCCCTTTCCCCATTTTACAAATAAAAACGATAAAATAATAAAAAAGTTACACATATTTTGGTATCGCCGCGTCTGAAAAAGTCCGATCTATAAAAATATAACATCAATTATCCCGTACGCTGAACACAGTAGAAGAAAAAAATTCCAAACGCCCAGATTGCGTTTTTTGGTCATTTTCCGTCACTTAAAAAATGGAATAAAAGTGATCAAAAAAATTGCATGCATTCGAAACTGCTAGCGATAAAAAGTACACTTCAGCCCGCAAAAAATGCTCCCTCACTGACGTCCGTAGGTGTTAGTGCAAAAAAGTTATTGGTCTCACAAACTGGCGCCGCGGCGCAAATTTCAAGAGTAGAAAGTTTGGAATTTTTTTTACGGTACCAAAACATAACGGAAGCCATACATGTTTGGTATTGGCGGATGCATATCAACCTGTAGAATACAGATAACACATTGTATTGACCAAAGATTGAACGCTGTAAAAGCAAAACCACCGCAAACATTGCGAAAATACTTTTTGTTTTCACAATTTGTCCCACTTGGAATTTATTGCGGTTTCCCAGTATATTCTAAAGTACAGGGAATAACACCATTAGAAAATACATCTTGTCTTAAAAGCCCCATATGTCTATGTAGGTGGAAAAATAAAAAAAAAGTTATGGCTCTGGGAAGGCGAGGAGGGAAAAACGAACGTGTCAACAAAAAAAAAAAAAAACACTGGATCCTTAAAGGATTAAGGTAACAATTCTGTACAGTGGCCTGAGGGGCTCCAAGCAAAAGCTTTTTTTGTTCTTGCCAGGAGTTGCCCTTTTGCACAATTGCCAGTTGATGTACTTGTTGGGTAACCACTGCCTCTCTTCAGATTTTAAAGCTGTGAACTTTTATTGCAAAAGGAAGAAAAAAAACTTTTCCTTGTCTAAAGGAATATCAACAGAAAAGGAAAAAAAAACAAAAAACTTAAGGGTGCTAGAAACTGACCTCCAGCTCAGGAGTTATAGGTTCGCCTTGTAGGGCATGCTGGGATTTTAATTAATAGCAAAATGTTTACTGCAGCTGGTCTGAGCCCTTGGGTGCTGTGCGGTTGGAGAGTTTAATGCTTCGAATAGATTAATTATCAGATAAGCTTTATGACCTTGCAGAATTTCTGAATCCGATCATCCCAAACTAGGGTTAGAAGATTTTCTTTGTATTGCGATTATCCTACCACAGTTACGCTAATTGTTTTAGATATGAATGATCTTAGTTGCAATTCTTGGAAATGCTGAAATGTATTTATCCCTGCATGACCCTGAAAGTCATTTACAGTCCTGACATTCACTTTCTAAAGCGGTCTGAATTTTCTATAGGTATTCTAGTCAGAAGCATTTGTCACTTAACCACTACATGGGTGATAACTGCTAAAAGGCTGTGATTGAAGCTTTAGGTCATATGCTGGACAGCTACTTCATTCAACTCTTTGGACTGTTCTGGTGACTGGAAGAGATCCCATAGGCCAAAACCCTATCGATCTAGCATTTATTACCTATCCAGAGGAATTTGATACTTTTGTTTGGCTGCTTCCAGCTAAATAGTAAAAACCTTTTGTCTTGCTGAACGCTTACCAAAACAGTAGCTTTGATCAAAAGATGTGATAGTTCAGCGATAAGGGCAGGTTTTATGTTTGGATTTTCCAGTTACTATTCTATCATGTTTTTTCCTCTTTCTTTTGCAAAATGGTCTATAAAGAAGTTTAAGACAAATGGTTTTGAATATTGACTTGGTTAATAAAGGATTATCTGTTTCCTAAGACATTCAAGACTTAAAGGGGGTTGTCTTACTATTAAAGGGGTTGTCTCATTATAAAGATTAGCTTTCAAAATGTAGGGATCACTAAATGAAGACTTTTTCCAAATATATTGCTTTGTTCATCTTTTTTGTTAAGGAGCTACAAATGATTTTATCACTTTCTGAGGGCTCTCAGGTTTCCCAAGTGACCGACCTGTGTACTCCTTTTCCTCTGCTGTTTGTTCTATCTGATAGCAGGGAGTGATGTCATCACACAGGTCACAGCCTGCAGTGAGAGCTTGTGTGTTATCTGATCTTTCAGACAAGACACTAATTACTCTACTGTTTACATTAGCTCAGCAGCTTCTCCAGACCTCAGAGAAGGTAATTTATTTAATCTACACTAATAACAGAGAAGTCTAAATACATCGAGCTCATATAATAATTAGACAGTTTGTACCAGGAAGTGACAGAGCAAAGCAGCATTATTTCATTCATGCATCCTATAAAACTTTGAGATGAGACAACCCTTTTAAGATTAGCTTTCAATATGTAGGAGCAGCCAATGGAAGACTTTTTCTAAATACATTAGCCTTTTGATTTTTCTCTGGTCAGGAGATAAGAGGTTTTGTCTGTGCCGAGTGCACAAATTTTTCTCTGCTTAATGTCCTGCTCTACCCTTCTCTCTCTGCTCTTGGTGTTATCCGAGTGCAAGGAGTGATGTCACCACAGGACAGAGGCAGCTTGAGAACAGAGTGCGTTGCCACTAATAAAAGAGATTAGTTATTTTTGATTGTCTACTTTGAGCTCTGTAGCCCTCTGCGCTATAGAATACATTTCCTGCAGTAATGTCAGTGCAATTAGAAGAGCTAGGAATACAGAACTGATATCTAATCACTGCTGTAGAGCCACACACCGCCTAACCAGGAAGAGTGAGAAAGTATGCATCGGAAGCTGTCTGTGGCTCTGTGAAATAGATTTATGGACCTTGAAGGGGTTGTCTCACCATGCTATTATCTCTTTAACCGGGTTTGTATTTGTGTAGGTGTGTCCAAAAGGCGCGCTTGGTAAGCCATAAATAGAATACGACACTTAAACCACATAACAATCGTCATTCTAGTCCTGGAAAATATTCTTTATCTAATGATAACATTTTTCTGCCAATTGTGCACTTGCACAACATTGCTCAAAACGGAAATATTTAAAGGGAATGTGTCCTCAAAAAATGACTTATTGTTTAACTCACATTTTTATGTTAAACACATTTTTTAGGAATTTTTGGTTGTTTTTTTAAATTTTCCTGATCACTTTCAGTATTTTTTTTAATAATTCCTAAGTCCTGCAGTTTTCACTTTGGCCACTAGGCCTAATAATCGTCTGACACTTCCTGTTCTGTTTAGAGAGCTTTTCAGCAGTGTGCTCATTATCAGTAAAAGCAGGGTAACACTGAAAGGAGACACCATTGTGTACAGATAACACAGAATCCACCAGTCACAAGAGGAGAAAGTCACAGCTCCCCCTCTCCCCTCCCTTCACAGTGAAAACTCTCCTATACAAGTCTATGGGACAGAATTTGCCTTAAGAAACCTATGTGCATGAAGCTGCTGTAAAGTATCTCACTGGCTGCTGTTAAAGCAGTGCAAGCAAGAATGTCTTTCCCAAAATCATATATAGACGGCTGAATAGAGAAATCTACAATCAGGAAATAAAAACGGCTGAGAAGAAAAGAATATGGATCAGGGGCTTGATTTAATAAGTAAAAAAAAAAAAATGGCGACAGATTCCCTTTAACTGCAAGACTGTATAAAACTTAACTATTCCTGAGAGTGTGTTTTCCGGATAATTTTAATAACGTATTAAAATAATAAAAAAAAAAGCTTGCAATCCCCTTACTATGTGGCAGCTTTGCCTGGAGTACAGCAGTGTTGGCAGCCGGGAGAGCTGTTTTAGGGGGCTTCAATGTATTGGAACTGGGTCGGGTATGTATCACTGGTAGGTGGCTTGTACTAGTGCATGAGTATAGCTATAACTACACTGTGCTATATAAAGTCTCCCTTATCTTCTACTGTATTAAATATAGGAACAGAATAATAACTATAGGCCAGCACAGTATAGTAAATATAGCAACAGGCAGATGATGAAGGGGATTTAGTGCAGCAGTATGCTGTACTTACCATGCAACAGAAAACTTCCAGCATAGTACCCCTACATAGAGCTAATGGCGTGTTTTACGAGAGACGGTCCAAAAAGTGTGCTCCTTGCTGCTGTACCCAGTGTAACCCTACCATACAACATGACCCTGGGCAGAGTGACTAGCCTACCAAGCTTAGCCTGAGCCTCCTATTCTGCCCTCTTTTTTGTTGTGCCATAATGGGACACATTTAACATATAAAATTACCCAATTTTGGTGAGCCGTTGCAGACCTTATGCTTGACATCCGTGACTTATGTTGTTGGTGGCAAAAAAATAATTAAAAAAAATAAGTAAGGAGAACAAAAATAAATGTTTATCATATTTATATATATATATATATATATATATATATATATATATATATATATATATATATATATATACATACATACATACATACATACATAATATAAATTAATTAATTGGCTTCAATGCTTTTGGGGTGTTTTTTTTCTATTTGGTTCCTCACTTGCTATATGGCCACTTCTTAAAAGCCAGTTAAGAGTGTTGTAAAATAAATGGTACCTGTGTGGCACCTTCCACTCCAGGCAATCTCTGTGTCCTATATACTGCATAGGATGATTTTGTCCATTAACTACAGCAATCTCCTGCTTGTACTGTTACATGCACCTTCTTATTTTATCTTTATTATCCAAATGTGACCAAATATGGTTACTTACTCATGTATGCTGCTCTATTAGTGTATGTTTGTCTATGTGGAATCTGTACACCATGGAAGTCTGAAAAGAAACCTTTCATGTATAAGAATTCCAAGAAAAATGACAGTGAGATTCTGAGAATGACACACTGAGAAGGAAGAGTTATTGCAGAATACAAAGTGGCAGGTACAGCAAAACGCAGACTGACACATGCAGTAATACAGCTGTATGAGATTGAAGGATACGAGCTGACATTGATGGAGGTACAGGCCGGCGCCGCAGAGATAAACATGTGGAAGCAGATGGATTGAAGTCGGGAGCTGCATGTAAAAAAGCAGCTGTCAAAACAGGTTGAAGGCGGATATTGTAGGTAGTGCCGAGACTAACTTGGGTCTGTGAGGCACAGATTAAGGGAACTGTCACAATCTTAATAGACAGTCGTACAATTTTACAGAAATGAATTGTCCATTAAAGTTTTGAGGGTTTTCAGAGTTTTTTGCGTTTGCAGCCCTCTGTCTTAGAAATTAGCATTTCTGTCCTAAGGCTGCAGTGTACCTTACTATTCTTCTAGGCTACAAGTCTTTAGTTTGACAGTCCTATAATCTTGCTTAGGAAGTATAGCATTCTGTCCTCAACCAGCTCCATTTGTAACATCACTTGCCAAGATCTGAGCCAATTTAATAGTCAAGGGCAATCTGAAGGTTCCTGCTGCATTAGTTCTACTCCTCACACTAAACCAAGTTTCGGCTCTACTGGGCAAAATTGGCACCATGTATCTACTGTGACTCCGCTCTTTCCATTTAGGTTGGAAGCTCTTATGTGCATGGACCTCATCCCATGTGTTTTAGGCTAGGTACACCCCAGCTCTCATATTACCTGAACAGAGAGACCAAAACCATGTCGTGGACCAGTCACATGACTGACGCCTACAGCGAATGGCGAACCCCATTGACTTGAATGAGCTTGGTCATTTTTCAAGGTCTTTTGGACAGATTCCTAACAGAGCCTCCAACCGTGATAAACCTTGCCTTACTTGTGTATTTCCTCACATGTAAAGGGCTGAGAAATAAGTTGAGTCTACATAAAGATGTTCTCCTGCTTGTATTAATTCACCGACTTCATTGATCAGTAATATGTTATAGTAATTTATATTGGGATTGGTGGAAAATTGATAGAAAAGTAACCCTCCATGTTATTGGTGCTTACAGATATGCACACTTTTCACTATACATTAGCTCACTTAGGCGAGTGCATATCCAAAGGCCCTGGTCACACTAGTGTCATGGATTCTGTTCTAACTTTTTATCTGTTCTATAGCAGCACATCTGACTGCCACCCTCTTAGGGTATGTTCACACGGCTTATTTTCTAGCATAATTGCGCGCGTATTGTGCCACGTATTACGCTTGATACGCAGCGAAAAGTGTGTGGTTACAAAACAACCGGCTTATTGCAGCACGTACTATACGCACCGCAATAAGCTGTGTGAACATAGCCTTTGTGGTTGGATTTGGTTTTGATGGGGCTTCGCTCCATGTTCCTCAAGAACCCATTTCCAATGGTGACGTAGGTGTAGGGATATAAAGGAACAGCACACTGATCAGTGGAGTGTACTAATTTTATTTAATCTCAAAGCTGTGTGTTTTAGGAATCGTATCCTTTTCTCCGATGAGACCTTATCCAAGAGTAGATCAAAATCCTTATGCATGAAAATTGTCTAGCAGTCTTTGTTGCCCATTGCAACCAATCGGCTCAGCTTTCATTTCATATTGTACTCTGGAAAGATAAAAGCTGAGCTCTGATTGGTTGCTAGACAGTTTTCATACACAAGGCCCCAAGTATTTTTGGCATTGCTGGCTGCAAACAAATATAGTATGCATTATAAGCTGGGAAATGAAGGAGAAATAGATCCTTTCACATGACCTTTTACGTCCTTCTTTTTGGTATCCATTTGGTTACTGTGAAAATGTATCTTGCTGTTCTATCTGTAGGGCAAACATAGTGTGAATTGATCTACGTTTGGCTTATTCACCAAACGTGAACAGTTTCTGCATTGCACACAGAAGCTATAGGTCTTCATGGTGCCATCACAGCTCTGCCATGGTATCTGTCGGGATATATTTTCCATGGTATCCTGATTAACACGAACAGGGGTAAAAAAAATGATATAAATGGGGATTTGGCCAAACAGTTTAGTTGGCAGCTATTACTGTATATGTTTCTGGTCAGCCTTTTCTGTTGTATGGGAAGTGACTGGTTGTACTGGTAACCAACAAATATAGACGTACATTTAATATTTTTAAAGGGGACCTGTCCCGTTGCACATGCTGTCCAATCTCCAGACATCTTATAGAGCAGGAGGAGCTGAGCAGAATCATATATAGTTCTGTGGGGAAAAATTCAGCAGAACTTGTAACTTACTCATTCAGGTTACTGCTTATTCCGGCAGTTTTATTATTGATTGACCGCCATCCCTGTATGCACACTCATACATGGAAGGCTGTCAGTCACTAATAAAACCACCCACTGGACTCCTTAAAGGGGATGTATCGATTCATCAATTCGGCTGTTTTCTTGTAGCTTCATTTTCTCAGTTCCTGAAATCCAGGGGCGTTGCTTCCCCTCCCAGCTGGGTGTTTCTTAACTGAAGGGGGATTGTCATTATCCCCCCCTTCACTGTTCATGCTCGCTCCCGAGTCAGTGTGTTTGAGATCAGTGGGAGGGGATAGCACACCCTCCCCCCCCCCCTCTCTGTCTAAGTCCACATGTCACTGTGTCATTCCTCTCCCTATGCAGTCTTATTTTGTAAGAGTTGTATGTTTACATACCACAGGCCTGCATTCAGTCTAAAAAGTCTTCTATGAACTCAGAGCACTGATCTCTTCTCTTCTCACAGCTGGAGGTTTGTTACAGTTGAATCCAGTCTTCTATGAACTCATCCAGAGCAGCACAGATCTGTCTCCATTCTATGTTTACACGCAGGAGCATTAGCCGCTGGGAACAATTCTACTGTTTTCTGATTGTAGAAGCAGCTGCAGTGTTACTGTGGAGCTGCTGACTGTGCAGAGTGAAATGTTGCTGGCCCCTTATTCTGAGTGAGAGAGGCAGGAATGCACGCTCCCGTGAATATGACCAGGAGTCAGACAGAATGTAAATTAGTAGAGCCATCAGCCAATGACATGAAAGGAGGTGGAATCCGACTGGCATTGGGGAACAGTGTTTACACAAAACAAAGATAAGGGAGACTGTGAAAACAAGACAGCTTTGCTAATGACATCCAATTGCAAAGTTGCTTGTTTTCACTGTACCTTTATTCTGAAGACCATTTAATGAAATGATACAACCCCTTTAACCCAGAAAGAGCAGAAAATGAAATTGAGATTATAAGTTCTACTTGATCATTTCTCAGAGATCACGCTGCTCAGCTCCTGCTGCTCCATAACATGTTGCGGGCAGATCAGATACCCTGTTCAATGTGACCGGTTCCCTTTTAAATATTTTCATTTTAATATCTTTTGAAATTTCCCTTATTTTGCAGTCTTGACTATGAAGTGTAAATGCAATAGAATGAAAATGTGGCAAATGAATTGCTATATTTGGGCCAAGATTAGCATGGCCCTTTGAGAGTTAAGGGATTTGACCAAGTGTTTTCCTCCTAGTACACTGATGTGTTCTGATTAAAGAATTGGGGACAGGGGGTAGAAGTTTATAAAGTAATTATGAATCTGTCAACAGTTATAGCGATACAGTAAATTAGCTGCTCTGCTGGAGTCTTCTTACTGACAGGACTGATACATATTTATCACCTGATGGAAATAAGAATTGCTGTTGCGGCCTTGCAGTTTATGTAGCAGAATTTGAATAAAAATATGCAAATAGTTTTTAATGGCGCTATGATGGGACCTTTTCCGATGTTTTCAGATAGTGGGACTCTACTTATACTTACAGTGTTATGGCTTACTGCTCTTCACTGTATCTAAGTGAGAAATAATCTATCATGTTCATTTTGGGGAGCAGATGGTACACAGTAATAGTCATGCAGAAACATTTGCTGTGGGTGAAATGAAGTTGCTCTCCGATTTTCCTTCACTTACTGTGTATGCAGTAGGGAGATGTTTGTTCTCCTCCCTGATTTGGGGGGGTCACTGTGACATACAATTCAGCATGTACACAGCTTGCGGTCTATGAAGGAAGGTGCTTCCCTATTAAACCCTTCTTGAAAAGTGATTTAGCACCTGCTTTTGTAGGTTACTGTAATAACTTGTTCTAAGATAATTTGCAATAAAGTATATTGGATGTTGGGGTTGGTTATGGTTTTGTGGTTTATTTTGTTACTTATCTGTGTGAACCATCCTAAGGAAAGTGTAAATGTGATAGAATGGAGGATTTTGTTGTCCTTATGACCCTGGCCCAGAAGAGGTTACATTATGAAGTGTAATATGGTATTTAGATGTATACTGTGACATAGCCATAGACTAAAAGAGAGAGAAAACGTAGTCGACTTATGCCTTTGTTTCCTGTTTTTTGCCCTACAAGCTTTATTAGTGGGGGAGAATAGTGTGATAAACTATGCCATTCTGTCCCATAAATAAGCATGGGGCTAACAAATGCTGAAATGTAGTCAAAAATACTGACAAAATGTAATGTGAGCCACAACCACAGAACTAGACACGTAAGTAAGCCGATTTTGTTGTCAATGAAAGGGCTTTTCTCAACACATTGATTTAGCTTTTAAATATATAGGTAAATGGGAAAAAAGACTATTACAAAGTACATTGCTATTCTGATTTTCCTTCATTTCAGACTGAAAGCATTTATCTCCTGCTTATTTTAACAACCTTTTCTTGGTCCCCCTGGCTCTAGCAGTGGCCAGAGCGTTGGTGACATCACTTCCTGCTTTGTCAGAAGTTTTTATCAATGTTTTTTACTAACAAAATGTGACCCTTTAAGAGCCCTATAGCCTTGTGCTGTGCTGTTTAAAACCCCTTCATCACCAATGTCTCTCTTACAGGCTCAGCTAGAAATGGTAGAGCTGAAATGTCACTCGCTACTACCTACAGCCTGAATAGGAAGTGGAAGTCTGAAGATGGCTGTTAAGAGATGGCTCTGTGAAATGGCCTGATGGGAAAAACCCATTAATATCTAATAATAGAATCAAAACTGTATATTTAAAATAGTCAACTGGCTTGTTTCTTAATGTAGTCCTAACCAGACTGTTTGCTCAGTTTTTACTCAATGGCAGTGGTATATGACAGTTAGCAGGTAGTCATATGTATGTGGATTGCGTAGGACTGGTTTGTAAATCTACCCTAAGACACAAACCTCCTGGACTCCATTTTTGTGTACTTGTAACACCCCTTTGTATCGGCCGTTATAAGCATGGTGTATAACACTAATGCACAGTGTCTCCACCCAATCTTGCTGGAGGGTCTGTAGGAATGCAGCAAGGTGTTCCTCTTTCTCTAACCAGTACACATTCACAAGAAATAAAAACACAATTTGTCAGATCGATTTTTGAGGGGTTAAAGCTTTGTAAAAGAAATACAAGTATGAAACAAATTTAACTCCACACAAGTACAGCCTTGTTTAAGTACAGCCCTGCAGAAGTTATCATTGGTATAACTACATGCAATAGTTCCCCAGATTAAAAACTTATGATGGGTGTAACAGTTGTAAAACCGTTTCTCCAAAACGCACCTGTAAGGGCCTGTTCCCACTGCACAGGACAAATACCGGTCGGTTTGCCGGCTGGTATTTGTCCTGTTTTGCGGCCGTGCCCACGGCTGTGGGGGGAGAGGGCTTTTCTCCGCGATGAGGGGAGAAAAGCCCTCCCCCTTCACATTCATAAGCACAGGTTCCGTCCGAAAACCGGACGGAAGATTGTGCTTGTAGAAAGTTTTGCGGCCGGACCGCGGGCGGAAAAACCGCCGGGCGGAAAACCCGTGCAGTGGGGACTGCTGCACGGGTTTTCCATAGAGCACCATTGTGCTCATTTTCGGGCGTTTTTTCAGGCAGTCTGAAAAACTGCAAACCGGCCGAAAACCCTTGCTGTGGGGACATGCCCTAATAGTGTTCCACAGTTGTTGATTACCGCACATTTCTATACTGTGTGTGACCGCTAGCACATACCTTCTAACTAATGACTGCACAATTCACAATGGCTGCTGCAGTAAACTCTCTCCAGTTGATTGGACCCTTGTGCTGCGGATGTGGACACACTTCAGTACGGTACAGACAATAACATTTTCTCATTAGCCCCAGTAATGTCTTCCCACTACCTAATGCAGCAAACTGGGGTTACACTGGGAACTAGTTTAGGGACACAAATTAAACAGGAGGTAGGATCCTTCTCCAAGGCAGACTAGGATACTGTGGAGGACTTTTGGGAAGGTAGTTGACCTGCAGAGGTGATTCTACACCACAATGATTTTCTGTCAGAAGAAGCTGGTGGACTTTTGAGCACCTCTGTGCCTCTGGCATTTCTTCCCCTGGCCATGTGGCTTAAAGGGGTTTTCCCATCAGGCAATTCACAGAGGCTTATCTTCACAGCCATCTTATGGGGTTTTCTCACTAAAGTGATCCGCTTTTAACATGTAGGGAAAGGTAAATGAAGACGATTACCAAATGCATTGCTCTTTTGATATTGCCCTGGCCAGGAGTTAAAAGGTTCTATCTGCTATGAGTGTCTCTAGGTTACCATCCATATCTCCCTTCCTGATTAGACACATACAAAACTTTGTGCTAGAATAAAAGGGAGATGAAGCACAGACTATTATTGCACTAGTCTAACAGTTTTTTCTCAAGCAGAGAAGCTGCTCATCTATAATAGTTGTACTGAAATTGGTACAACTCAAATACATTTGGGAATGTAGATTATATATATGAGTCTAAGCTGGCCGCTCCTTTCCACCGATCCATGGGCACCATAGAGAGCAGAAAGTGACATCAGTATATTCAGACAAAGTCTTTATCTCTAACAAGATTATATAGTTTACCTTTTAATAAGCAATTGTTTTCACCCTTAGAAGGTCTGTAGCATTGATTCCTACAGATAAAGGGTACTGTATGTTCACACAGCATTTGCTGAATATGTTTCTGGGTACATTTTATGAACTGAAAAACGAACCCCAAAGCGCATTTAACAATGTTCAAGTGTGGTTACATTGATTTCAATGTAAAATACCTATCATTATTGAGACGATGTATTGAGGTAAATAGATGCGTTCAAAGAATTGATCAATTCTTGATCCGTTTTATGCATTGAAAAGCCCATAGAAACAATAGGGATATGTTTTTATGTTTTTGCAGTCCAGAAAATGTATCCAAAAATGTACAACACTTTGTGGTACGTTTGTGGTACGTTTTTTGAATGCGTTTAACGCTATACGTTTTTTTTTTTTTTTGCGATTTCCAAACATAAGTGTCGCTATAAACGCAATACGTTTTGCGTATTGCAAGAACGTATTCAAGACGCTGTGTGAACATACCTTAAATCTCCTGCAGTCATCTCACTGTAACAGGCTCCACTAGAAATAGCAGAGCTGATATGCTAATCACTGCTATAGGACCATCCACAGCCTGACCTTTAAGGCTTGGTTCACATATGCATTGGAGGTTCTGTTTGGAACCTTCATCTTATATTCCGTTAGAAATTATGGAAAAATGCAGTGAGCTGTGCTATTTTTTCCATATAAACGACAGACACCACAGTAGAGACCTGATGGACTCATTGTAATTAATAGGCTCCGTCTTGTGCAGTGGTGGTCCGTTGTGTAACAGATACCCAGGAGTTAATTTTCAGTTCTGCGCCACAGGTTCCAAATGGAACCTCCTACACAGATCTGAACCACGCCTAAGGTTCCTACTTGCTGTTCAGGCTGTGGATGGTTCTGCTGCAGGGATTTGACGTATTATCTCTATTCCTTATCTGATCCTGATCGTGACATTGGTAAAGGAAGGGTTCCAGGGGGCTCAAACTGCGGCCCTCCAGTTGTTGGGAAACTACAACTCAAATCATGCCCATTGTTATAGATTATATAAATGCATGATGGGAGTTGTAGTTTCCCAACAGCTGGAGGGCCGCAGTTTGAGACCCCTGAAGGACACAAGGATACAAACCTGACTGTCAAAGGGTTAATGTTAATCAGACAGAGGAGCTCCTGTGCTGCTAATAAGAAACAGCAAGGAGTAATGTCACTCTCTGGGCCATGGCTCTAGAGGATAGCACGGGGAGAGTTATTTGGTGACCTAGGGAATTTTGTGTACACAAGCAGGAGATACAGCTCTACCTCCTGAAGGGAAGCAAAATCAGAACAGCAATGTATTTTGTAATAGTCTTTATTTACCTTTGAATACACATCTAAAGCTATTCAGCGACATGGGATTACCCCTTTAACTCTTCCCTCTCCTTGGTTCTTGATCAGCCAGTAAATCTTTCTCTGCAAATCCTCCTCCAGGTTGCAGATTCATTTAGAAGCAGGAGATGCTGGGACCTGTAGTCCAGCACACTTCAGGAAGAGTACGGATGCCCGCTGCTGTTAGGGTTTGCTTGGAATAAGCATCAGCATCTACAGTTTACCTTGCTTCCTTTTTAGGGGTCACGTTCCGTATCAAGGTTGCACTTGACAAAAGCCATACTGAATGCAAGATTGCTTTTATTGTATTTCATTTTTAGGATTCCCGGTCTCTGTTTTGAATGTGTCACCTATCCCTTGTTTCTTTTGCTGTTACTGTGTGCTGTATATGCGCAGTGTTAGCTGCTTCTGGGCTCGGAGGCTATCCTGAAGTGTGCTAAAGGGCTTAAGAGCGGATTTACTTTCCTAATTGGGCACGTTTTTGTTTATTTTCCTTGTTCCTGCCTGCTTTTGGGCCTGTGAGTTAATAACTGCAAACATCCGTCTGCTGCTTTCTCACAGTTACCACCTCTTGACACGTGGCAGCAGGTCTTTCAGTCTGTCAGCGAGTTAATGATCTAAGCTCCCCTTGTGGCTACAAACACTTTAGAGCTGGCACCTGGTTAGTGTCCATCTTTGTGGTTTTGGAGATGTCTATCCGCTAAATGAAGAGCACTTATAACAAAAGTTAATGTTTTTTGTGTGTTATGTACTGTATCTTCTTCCAGGAGTATTTTAACTTCCGACAGAACGGTCTTGGGATGAATAGCAATACACAGTAAGGATAACATTCCTTATAAATAACTAGATGCATCATTTTCATCTAAATTATGGTATTTTACCCTATTCAGAGGAGGTCTTAAGTTTCCTCGTCTGAGTTCAGTGGTGATGCAGAAATGACATTACTTCCACCCTTTTTCAGCGCAAGAAAGCGCAATGTCAAAGTACCAAACATCCACGCTAAAAACTTTATCTGAAATCCTAAATCCTTGCCTGAAACTGCAAATCTTCTCCGGAAATCCTAGATAAGGATTCAAGGCTGATTCAATGCTACATTTTTTTTCAGCATTCAAATCACCTGCGTGAATGTACCCATTGGCAGAAAAAGAAGTATTTGACGCACTAGCAGTTTTGCAGGTTTTCCCATCTACAAAGAATGTAATTTATCGTAGGTGCACTTCATCTGTGAGAGAATCTATAAAAAAAAAAAAAATCCATGGAAAATCACATTGTATAATTTTTAAATGATTTGCCTCTTACTGCATGAAATATGTATTTCATACAATAGAAAAAAAGAACTTAATATTTGTACAGAAACCTTTGTTTGCACTTAGAGGTCAGACTTTTCCTGACGTTCTTGACCATGTTTGCACACACTGCAGCAGGGATTTTGGCCCACTCCTCCATACAAATCTACTCCAGATCTTTTAGGTTTCAGGGCTGTCGCTGGGCTACATTGTGTTTCAGCTTCCTCCATAGATTTTCAATTTGGTTCAGGTTTGGAGACTGGCTAGGCCACTCCAGGACATTGAAATGCTTCTTACATTGCTAATCTTTAGTTTCCCTGGCTGTGTGTTTCAGATCATTGTCCTGCTGGAAGACCCAGCCACAACCCATCTTTAATGCTCTTACAGATGGAAAGAGGTTGTTGTCCAGAATCTTGGATACATGGCCCCGTCCATCCTCTCATTCAATACCGTTCAGTTGTACTGTCCCCTTTGCTGAGCAACATCCTCAAAATATGATGCTTCCACCCCCTGCTTCATGGTTGGGACAGTGTTTTTGGGGTTTTACTCATCCTTTTTCCTAACACAGCAAGAGGAGTTGATACCAAAAAGTTTTATTTTGGCCTCATCTGACCACATGACCTTTTCCAATGCCTCCTTTGGATCATCCAGATGGTCATCGGTGAACTTCAAACAGGCCTGGACATGTGCTGGTGTGAGTATGGGGACCTTGTGTGCCCTGCAGAATTTTAATCCATGACGGTGTAGTGCGTTACTAACAGTAATCTTTGAGACTGTGATCCCACCTCTATTCAAGTCATTGACAAGGTCCTCCCTTGTAGTTCTGGTTTTCCGTTTTTTCGGGGAAATCCCCTTTTACCCCCCGGGTGAGTTTTGCTGGGCCCAACAAAGGGAAGACTGCAGTCATCTTGTTTTTTTTTCATTTTCTAATAATTGCACCAAGTTGCTTGCTTATTGTCCTATAGCCCACTCCAACTTTTTATTTCAAAATTTTTGCCCCCGGGTTCCATAGACACTCTTTGCTTTTTGACCTGGGGGGGGATTGGGTGTGATTGATTGTGGGGACGGTGGTCTTTTTTTTTTTTTTTTTTAAACTTTAAGGCCATGTTAAAAGGGTTAAAAAGGGCCTATTTGGGCCCCGATTACGCCCCGGGGTGCGCAAATTACAGGTAAAAAAGGCCCTTTCTTTTGGGTAATTAGTTTCAAAAATCAGGGATTATCTCCTCCCCCCCCCCGGCAATTTCTCCGGGGGGGGGAGATAAGGTTGAATTATTTTGGCCGGGCCCCCCCCGCAACTCCCCCTCCCGCCCCCCCCGTCCCAGGGCTAATTGGGGGCGAAAATTACCCCTGCAAATACACCGTGTAAAAAATAGCCTAAGGCTTGTTCAAGGGGCTTATTTGGGGCGTATTTAGGGGACGTATTTGCCCGAATACGTCTAATTTAGTTTCAAATAAGAAAATTAATTCTTTAAAATTTAAAGTAAAATACCCCTCGTTTTTCACACGGGGGCGTTTTTTTCCAAACGTATTAGGGCGTAAATACGTCCGAAAATTACATCGTAAAATTAAGTCCCCTGTCACTTTTTTGGGGGTTTTTTGCAAGTAAACCCCCATATTAAAAAAGTGGAATGTATTTACGACTGAAATAGGCCCCACATTTTTGCGACAGATTTTGAAAGTACCTTTTTTCCTTTCCCCCCCAAAAAAACCCCCCCAAAACCCCCTAATAAACCAAAAGCCTTTTAAGGGTCTTTCACCAGAGATTTTGGGCAGTTTTAAATGGTTTAATTAAAATGCCCTTTATTACCACAAGCTTCTTTCCCTTTTCTAAACTGTTTTTGGAAAGTAATTTGTGTTTTGATCCCCAAGCTTCAAACACTGTTTTGATTATTTAATGAAAAACCTTTTTTGGGGAATTTAGACAACTGAAAGAAGCTTGTGGGTTAAAGGCTTTAATTGGACACCTAAGGGGGGGTTCATTGGCACAGTGAAATACCGGGGCGGATTATCCAGGGGTTTTTCACTGTTTTTGGGCCTGTGGAGGGTTTTCTCTCCCCCATTTATATTTCATATTCCACCCGAAAACCTTTCAGGGGAAAAGAACATGTTTAAGTCTTTTTGAGCCCGGGGTCTAAAACAACCGTTGATGGAAAACCCGTGCGGTCTGTGAGCCAGAATTTTTGCTGGGGTTGTAATTTATCAAAATACTTGTTTATGGGAATTTTAAAGCAAAAAAATTATTTAATAAGCATACAATGTGATTTTTTGGGGATTTCTTTTACTCTTACAGTGGAAGTGTACCTACAAAAATAAATTTCAGATTTTTCCATTCTTTGTAGGTGGGAAAACTTGAAAAATCGCCAATGTATCAAATACTTATTTTCCACACTGTGTGTTGTGTGTGTGTATATGTGTGTGTGTGTATACATATATTATTATAATATCCCATCCCCCTCGAATAAGGAATTTGCATCCCTAATGAATTAGTGCAATTGGAAATCCTGGCTTTAGTCCTGCACTGGCTAAGTAGTATGTAACCATGGAGACATGGGTCTGTATGGGAGCTGTTGACGTAGTATGGTAGGATATTTTTAATCATGGTTGTATTTGCAAGTTGCAGTTATAAAAGAAAAACTATAACGTAATTTTCATGGTCAAAAGGAACTTTTCAGCTGTTTCGTGCATAGTGGGCTAGAGCATCTAAAAATGGCAGGTCTTATGGATTGTACTCCTTATGTAACTATCAAAAGTGGTCCAAGTAAGTAGTGGACCAATGACCGGGGTCATGGGTACTGAAGGTTAATTTATATGTTTTGGGGCAAAGGCTAGCCCATTTGGTCCAGTCCCAACTAAGAGCTTCTATAGCACAAATTGATTAGATTGAATGCTGGTTATGATAGGAGCCAGATCACACGGTGCGTCGCTGCCTAATGCATATGGGGCTGCGTAGCCACAAACTGGTCAGAGTGCCCATGCTAAATCCTATTCAGTGCTGAAAGTGCCTCCATTGGGACACAAAAGCATCAGAACTGAAACTTGGATACTAAAATATCCTACACAGTGTGTGTGTGTGTATGTGTGTATGTATGTATGTATATGTGTGTATGTATATGTATGTATATATATATACACACACATACACACACAGTACGGACCAAAAGTTTGGACACACCTTCTCATTCCAATAGTTTTCTGTATTTTCTTGACTATGAACATTTTTAGATTTTGCACTGAAGGCATCAAAAACTAGCCACCTTTTTTTTTGATTACTGCTTTTCAAATCTTGGCATTCTCTTGATGAGCTTCAAGGGTTTGTCGCCTGAAATGGTCTTCCAACAGTCTTGAAGGAGTTCCCAGAGATACTTAGCACTTGTTGGCCCTTTTGCCTTCACTCTGCGGTCCAGCTCACCCCAAACCATCTCGATTGTGTTCAGGTCTGGTGACTGTGGAGGCCAGGTCATCTGGCGTAGCACCCCATCACTCTCCTTCTTATTCAAATAGCCCGTACACAGTCTGGAGGTGTGTTTGGGATCATTGTCCTGTTGAAAAATTAATGATGGCCCAACTAAACGCAAACCGGATGGAATAGCATGCTGCAGCAAGATGCTGTGGTAACCATGCTGGTTCAGTATTCCTTCAATTTTGAATAATTCCCCAACAGTGTCACCAGCAAAGCACCCCACACCAACAACCCTCCTCCCCCCATGCTTCATTTATGGGGAAACCCGGCATGTAGAGTCCATTTTGTTCACCTTTTCTGCGTCGCACAAGACACGGTGGTTGGAAAAACCCTAGATCTCAAATGTGGACTCATCAGACCAAAGCACTGATTTCCACTGGTCTAGTGTCCATTTCCTTTTGTTCTTTAGCGCAAACAAGGTCTTTGTGTTGTTGCCTGTCCTTAGCAGTGGGTTTCCTAGAGCTATTTTACCTGAAAGGGCCCGCTGCACACAGTCTCCTCTTAACAGTTGTAGAGATGTGTCTGCTGCTAGAACTCTGTGTGGCATTGACCTGGTCTCTACAGTCATGGCCAAAAGTTTTGAGAATGACACAAATATTATATTTTCCCCAAAGATCTGTTGCCCTCTGGTTTTTATGTGTGTTTGTCAGCTGTTTTATACAAAACAGAAATAAAATGCAATCATATTATGATTAAACAAAAGCTTTTATTGACAGGGAAGAGTTAATGCAGCAAATCAATATTTGCAGTGTTGACCCTCTTCTTCAGGACCTCTGCAATTCTCCCTGGCATGCTCTCAATCAACTTCTGGACCAAATCCTGACTGATAGCAGTCCATTCTTGCACAATCAATGCTTGCATTTCGTCATAATTTGTTGGTTTTTGTTTGTCCACCCGTCTTTTGATGATTGACCACAAGTTCTCAATGGGATTAGATCTGGGGAGTTTCCAGGCCATGGACCCAAATCTCTGTTTTGTTCCCTGAGCCATTTAGTTTCACCTTTGCTTTATGGCAGGTGCTCATCATGCTGGAAAAGGCATTGTTGATCACCAAACTGCTCTTGGACGGTTGGGAGAAGTTGCTCTTGGAGGACATTCTGGTACCATTCTTTATCGATGGATGTGTTTTAGGCAAGACTGTTAGAGAGCCGATTCCCTTGGCTGAGAAGCACCCACACATGAATGGTTTCTGGATGCTTTACAGTTGGAATGAGACAAGACTGGTGGTATCGCTCACCTTGTCTTCTCCGAACAAGCTGTTTTCCAGATGTTCCAAACATTCGGAAAGGGGATTCATCAGAGAAAATGACTTTACCCCAATCCTCAGCAGTCCACTCCCTGTACCTTTGGCAGAATATCAGTCTGTCCCTGATGTTTTTTCTGGAGAAAAGTGGCTTCTTTGTGCCCTCCTTGACCAGGCCTTGCTCCATGAGTCTCCGCCTCACAGTGCGTGCAGATGCACTCACACCTGCCTGCTGCCATTCCTGAGCAAGCTCTGCACTGCTGGTAGCCCGATTCCGAAGCTGAAACACTTTTAAGAGACTGTCCTGGCACTTGCTCGTCTTTCTTGGGCGCACTGGAGCCTTTTTGGCAACAATGGAACCTCTCTCCTTGATTCCTTGATGATGCGATAGATTGTTGACTGAGGTGAAATCTTTCTGCATGCAATACTCTTCCCTGTTAGGCCAGTTTTGTGCAGTGCAATGATGACTGCACATGTTTATTTAGAGATAACCATGGTTAACAGAAGAGAAACAATGATGCCAAGCACCAGCCTCCTTTTAAAGTGTCCAGTGGTGTGATTCTTACTTAATCATGACAGATTGATCTCCAGCCCTGTCCTCATCAACACCAACACCTGTGTTATTGGCGCAATCACTGATACGCTGTTAGCTGGTCCTTTTATGGCAGGCCTGCAATGGAGTTGAAATGTGTTTTGGGGAAAAAGTTCATTTTCTAGGCAACTATTGACTTTGCAATTAATTGCTGTTAAGTGATCACTCTTTATAACATTCTGGAGTATATTCAAATTGCCATTATAAAACCTGATGCAGTAGACTTTGTAAAAATTAACATTTGTATCATTCTCAAAACTTTTGGCCATGACTAATCTGAGCTGCTGTTAACCTGTGATTTCTGAGGCTGGTGACTCGGATGAACTGACTCTTGGTGTTCCTTTCCTGGGGCAGTCCACATGTGAGCCAGTGGTTTTTGCCACAGCACTTGGGGACACTTTCAAAGTTTTGCCAATTTTTCGGACTGACTGACCTTCATTTCTTAAAGTAATGATGGTCACTTGGTTTTCTGTACTTAGCTGCTTTTTTTCTTGCCATAATAGAAATTTTAACAGTCCATTCAGTAGGACTATCAGTTGTGTATCCACCTGAACTACACAACTGATGGTCCCAACCCCATTTATAAGGCAAGACATCCCACTTATTAAACCTGACAGGGTACACCTGTGAAGTGAAAACCATTTCAGGTGACTACCTCTTGAAGCTCATCAAGAGAATGCCAAGAGTGTGCAAAGCAGTAATCAAAGCAAAAGGTGGCTACTTTGAAGAACCTAGAATATAAGACATATTTTCAGTTGTTTCACACTGTGTTAATTGATAGTTTTGATGCCTTCAGTGTGAATCTACAATTTTTATAATCATGAAAATACAGAAAACTGTTAGAATGAGATGTCCAAACCTTTGGTCTGTACTGTGTATGTGTACATATGTGTGTGTGTGTTGGTGTGTGTGTGTGTGTATGTGTATATATACACTCACCGGCCACTTTATTAGGTACACCTGTCCAACTGCTCGTTAACACTTAATTTCTAATCAGCTAATCACATGGCGGCAACTCAGTGCATTTAGGATGTAGACATGGTAAAGACAACTCCTGCAGTTCAAACCGAGCATCAGTAGGGGAAGAAAGGTGATTTGAGTGCCTTTGAACGTGGCATGGTTGTTGGTGCCAGAAGGGCGGGTTTGGTATTTCAAACTGCTGATTCCTGGGTTTTTCACGCACAACCATCTCTAGGGTTTACAGAGAATGGTCCGAAAAAGAAAAAAACATCCAGTGAGCGGCAGTCCTGTGGGCGGAAATGCCTTGTTGATGCCAGAGGTCAAAGGAGAATGGGCGACTGGTTCGGCTGATAGAAAGGCAACAGTGACTCAAATAGCCCCCCTTTTCAACAAGGTAGGCAGAAGAGCTTTCTGAACGCACAGTACGGCGAACTTTGGGCAATGGGGTACAGCAGCAGAAGCCCCCCGGGTGCCACTCCTTTCGCTAAGAACAGGAAACTGAGGGTCCCCAATTTGCCCAAGCTCATCGAAATTGGGGCAGTAGAAAATTGGAAAAAAAAAACGTGGCCCGGTCTGATGAGTCTCGATTTCTGCTGCGACATTTTCCCGGTTTGGTAGGGTCGAATTTGGCGTCAACAACATGAAAGCATGGATCCTCCTGCCTTGTATCACGGTTCAGGTGGTGGTGGTGGGGGTCATGGTGTGGGGAATATTTTCTTTGCACTCTTTGGGCCCTTGGTACCAATTGAGCAACGTTGCTACACCTTGTGGGGAATCTATACGAAGAATTGGGGAGTTCTGAAGGCAAAAGGGGGTCCAACCCGTTACTAGCATGGTGTACCTAATAAAGTGGCCAGTGAGTGTATATCACACATACACACTGTGTAGGATATTTTAGTTTCCAAGTTTCAGTTCTGATGCTTTTTGCCCCAATGCAGGCACTTTCAGCACTGAATAGGATTTAGCATGGGCACTCTGACCGGTCTGTGGCTACGCAGCCCCATATGCATTAGGCAGCAACCTGTATGTTACTTTTTTTGCCAGGGAACTGGGGTAATTTCACCCTAGTATTTAACAGAGATTCCTAGAATTTTTCAATGGAACCATGAAGAATGTTTTGTAGTTATGAGTAGTTTGACTGCTATTGTAGAGGAAACTGTACTGCAGATCATTGTTTCCATTGGAGAATAGGGAGGATGTTCAGCTGTTAATAATCCTAATCGGCGAGCATTAAAATTTAATGAGCATGTTAAAATGCACATCGTAGCAGAAACTTGGACTTCTAATAAGGCTGCTATCCATAAGGAACCTTCTCCCAGCAGTCTTGTGGCTTTGGCATCAAATTAGTTTCTTCTTTGTGCTTATTTTGTTGTTAACCTATACTAACTGCAGAATGGAGGACATGAGGGTTTACAACATTTAAGGGTTTAAAGTTTTTATGTAACCCTAAACCTATATAACGTAAATGAAATGAGAGCTGAACTCTAATTGGTCACTGTAGGAAACAAAGACATTCTTACTACTTGACTTTTTTTTTTTTTTTAAACATTAGGCCCAAGGTGCGATAGACCTATGAAGGCCAAAAACAAATGGTACAGACCATAAAGGCAATATAAATAAATAAAACCATAAATGAATGTATCCTACAGTTGGAATGTCAAGGTGCAATAAATATGTAAAACATGAAGTGCAAGTGTATTGCAATTCATATAGTATACTAGCAATACCAGTGATCATATAGATCTAATAATAATAATAATGTGCAAGTGCATAATTAATGGATAACTAAAGTCCAAGGCCGACATGTATTAAGGTTGCTGCACCAGAATTCTGGCACAATTTGCAGTAAAATATGTACATGCTTTATATCACATTTATGATGTGTTTTTGACAGCTTCTAGACACTTCTGCACCCCATCCGACAAAAGGGGTGTGACCTCGATAAAAGGGGAAAAGAGTCCGGCTTAACATGGGACGTCATGCGCCAAAGTGTGGCGTAAAGTAAGACAATTTATAAATGGTGTAAAGCTAAACTAGACCGTTTTTATTTGCACTAGATTTATGAACATGATGATGATAAATGTGACACATTGTAAGACTGTCCAGTCTAACTTAAGACTGTCTTAGAGTTATACACTATTGATAAATCAGTCCTCATGTGTACAAAGTGGAAAATTCTATATTGACACCCCAACTGTTACTATTCCCGTTAGTATTCCCACTTCAGACAGTAATGGTATATCGCTAGGATATGCCATCATTGTCTGCTAAGGCTGGGTTTCACCTGTGGGACCCGCACGTATCTCCTAAATGAGCCCTAAAACCTCTGTTCTCAGTGGAGAGGTGGTCAGGACTCTCCCATAGACATGAATGGGATTTCTGGGGAAGGCCGAGCGGCGTCTAGCGATATACCATCAATGTCTAATGTGGGACAACCCCTTAAAGGAGAAGTTCCTAAAAGTCTTACAGAAGTACCATATGGTCTTACCATAAAGAGACACATTCCAAACCTTTGTGATGGGGTGATCACCAGATCTCTTTACTGGCTGATAAAGGCAACCCTTATTCTATTGTCACAGTTTTATGTTTTTTTTTTTACTATTTTTGGCACACTTTTAATAGTATTTGAATAATCTTTCTCTCAAGTAATGTTTTACTTGCAAAGAATTTTGATGCCATGAGTAAAGAGTAGATAATCTAAAATGCGTTGGTGTATTCAGTGATTTGTGTGCTAGCTATGGTTAAGGTCCATGTGGTGATGTCTATATCTATCTAGTTATGCTCTAAATAAAAGTATTATGGATTTTTTTTAGTATTTACCCTTTTGGATTGGAAGCTGGTCTTTTTTGCACTTGATTTAAATGTTAGCGGGTATTTGCAAAGTGTACTTAGAGCAGTGTTTCTCAACTCCTGTCCTCAGGACCCACCAACAGGTCATGTTTTCAGGTTCTCCCACAGAATGCACTGACCATAATGAAATCACCTGTGCAGCATAATGAAATCACCTGTGCAATGCTAAGGAAAGCCAGAAAACATGATCTGTTGGTGGGTCCTGAGGACTGGAGTTAAGAAACACTGTCTTAGGTGCTTATCTGCGCTGAAGTATGCCCCACAAATACAGTAAAGTAACTGACAAGTCCACGAACGTATTTAACGACCCATAATATATGCCCAGAAAAAGAAGTGACTAGTCAATTCTTTCAAGTGCCAAGAAATACAAAAGTGTAGGAAGCTGAAAGCTGCCTCGGGCCTTGCGCGTTGAAAGTACACACTTGCAGGCACGTACTTTCAACAGCGCTAGTGGCGCATTATGGTGCATACCTGTGCCTCCTGCAATATACAGTGTGAACAGTCCCTTACAAAATATAAAGCTTAAAGCCCAGACTGCAGGCAGCCAAAATAAAACTATGGGAAGGAGGGCCGAGCATGCATTCACACAGACTGTTCGGACTCGAGGAAAAACCTTTGTGTGTTTTAACACAATGTTATGCTTTTATAATGCTGTTATTAGCCATGTGGTTTTTGAAACAGAAGGGCACATTTATTATGGGAATTTGCACAGGAATTCTCCAAAATGCACTTTCTCCTAAATTCAGGTATACATGCTTTACATAATTGTGTGTTTTAGACCGGTTATACACACATCTGCACCTTGTCTGACAAAAGGGGCATGACCTCAGTAAAGAGGCGTGGCTTTACATGAAGGGGGGTGTCTTAGTGTGCACCAAAAAGGGGCCAAAATTTTGGTGCATTTAGTGATCTAAAGAAAGCTAACTAATAAAAGGTGTGTAGGCATAAACTTTAAATCTAGACAGTCTAAACATGCAACAGATTTATTAACACTGATAAATATGGCGCATTTTAAGACTGTCGGGTAAGGGTATGTTCACACGATGTACAGTATACGCCGCAGTACATTGTGTCTTTCGGAGCTTGCGCTGATCAGCAAGTACTGATGCGGCGCGGGGGTTGGCAGCCCGCCAGCCCCATTGACATTCATTACTTGTGGCTAGTATTTGCTGCAAGTAATTGACATGTCAATTTCCCCGCCCGTGCAATACGATGGGGGGGGGGGGAGGAGGCGTAATCCATAATTCTCGTTGAGAATTATAATTTCGCCGCGCATCTCGCCTGTATTAGAGCGCAAATACGGCCAAATACTTGTGGAGAAAAGATATGTCAAATTAAACATGTTTTTTTTTTTTTATAAGAGCGCAAATATGCGGCGAAATGTGCGCCAAAATTACCCCATGTGAACATACGTTAACAGTTTACACTCTCTAAGCAGTAGACAATATTGATATTCTTTCCCCAGTGTTTTTTTTTTTATTTTTTTTTATTCTTCTTTACCATTTAAAAACTGTGTAGCCAGTTACTTCATTACAGAACCATGGTCATTCGTGGTAAAATAGTTGCTATTTTGCTGCATGGTTTTTGATGACACAGCATCCTACCTGTGTGAGTGTACACTGTGCTGATTATATTTTGCTATATATTGTTATATTATCCCATCTAGTTTATAAACTGAGAATTAGGTTGTCAAACAGGGCCCTATTTCATTTTGCACTATAAAGAGGCCTTTTGTTGGGAGACAAAGTCTTTTTATAAAACGTATTAAATATTGCTAAACAAGGTTGTTAAATTGCGTTTTTATGACTTTATTGCAAAGCGCGTGATGCAGCTGACTGCCTTTTAATGGTTCCAATTGACCATTAAGTATATTTCCAAGAGGGCTGTCGACTTGTGGAGAAAAGATATGTCAAATTAAACATGTTTTTTTTTCTTCCCTTCCTCCCTGTCCATAAGAGCACAACAACAGCTCAGCAGCTTCACTCCCACCTCCTAAGTGAGAATTTTATAATACGCACAAAAAAAATGCTGCAGAGACAGGTTTGGGAGGGCTATTTCTGTACTGAAAAATGGAACGTAAGCTACCTGGGGATTGAACCCAGGCCTTCACTGATGTTGTCCAGGTGCCTTTGGAAGCTGATCCATCACTAACAAGACTTTATTAGCTCTGCTACTAGAAGCTGCACTATTAGCTAATTCTGGTCAAAATTGCTGAGCAAAAATATTTAAAAAGTCTGACTGTGAAATATGAAGCATCTCTGTTCAGTGCTGGGAGCTGATCTTTATGAAACTGACTGGAGTGGAATGCTGTGAATAAACGTATCGCAGCAGATTTACGTCAGTTAAGTAGACATATGACATGACATTTCTGTGTGGAGTTGTATTAATGTTAGGGATACCCCTAGACAGGACTGGCTAACTATTCATTCTTATAATATGTAGATATATAAATGTATTCGTTTGCATGGGACCATTGTTATGTAAGCTGTGCTTATGGTTTATTTACAGGTCTCTACATCATGGCACAGGTTGATTTGTTACAGGGCCGGTCAAACTTACACAAAACACAAGTGTCATTAAAAAACTAATGAGCAAAATACATTAAAAAATGATAAAAAAAGAAATATTTCATTCAATTGAGTTTAGAGTGGTTACTTTCCAACTTCATTCAAAAACGAAAGTAATTTTAAGTAGACAAGGAGTTCTTGCTCTTTAAAGGGAACCTGTCACATATATTATGCCCCCTTGCTGAGGACAGCACAAGCTAGTGACATACCTGCTGTTTCCAGTGCAGTGACCCTTATTCTGTAAGATGCTGCAGTTTTAGAGCATTTAGGGTATGTTCACATAGGCTAATTTCGCTGCGCATTTCGCAGTGTATTTGCGCTCTGACACGGGTAAAATGTGCCGAAATTACGGTAATCCATAGTTCTAATAGAGAACTATGGATTACACCTCCTCTCCCCGCTTGTACAATACGATCGTATTGTATGGGCGGGATGATAAGTGACATGTCAATTACTTGTGGTGAACACGTGCCGCGAGTAATGACTATAAATTGGGCCGGCGGGCTGCCGGCCTCCCTGCGCCGCGGGGGAACGCGCGTATCTGCGAGACTCCCAAATCACCCGGCGTAATTGCGGCCGTACTGTATGTGCCGCAATCACGCCTTGTGAACATAGTCTTAAGGCTCAAATTGTATTCATGAGCAGGTGTTAGCCCCACCCACCCAAGGCTCGCCCCCGCCCACCTGACAGTTATTCACGTTTCTACCTATTCAAAGTAATAGGTTTATCAGTTGTGAGGTGTTAATCAGTTGTGAGACACATGTGGCCCTAAGTGTTTAACTGTACAGTTTGAGTGTTCTCCCTCCCACCCCTCTTCTCACTATCTGAGTATGTTCACACGCCGTAATTGCGGGGCGCATAATTGCACTGCACAATTACGGTAATTCATAGTGAGCTATAAATTACGGCGGTCTCCCCCGGCATACAATACGTGTGTATTGTACGCTGGGAGAAAGACTGGACATGTCACTTCTTTCTGGTGTTTATGCCCGGGGTATAATGAAAGTTTCTCCCCCTCTTTCCCCCCGTGCGCTTTAGAAGTACGCGGTGTCCAGCACGTGCTTCTAAAACACCCGGCGTATTGCGGCGCATACATTACGCGCCGCATTATGCCGGGTGACCATACTCTTCTTTAGTAGGTCGAAGCCAAAACCTACCAGTGACCATATAGAAACACTCTGGCCACTAATGCAGGTGATTTAAGAATTTTGTCACACATTTATTGTACTTTAACATAAAACCTGCATAGTGCAGGGTCAAGTTTTTTTATTTTGGTAGATGTATTATTTCTTAACAATGCTTTTTTTCCAACACATTTGTATGTTTTGTTTTGTTTGGTTTTTTTTATGGGAAAAGGGCTACAGGAAGAAACACCAATCATGTGATTCATATATCATGTGAATCGACAATTCCTCTTTAATCTTAAACAAATTTACCACACTTTAAGGGCTGGTTCACACGGCTTATTCAAGCTGAAATTGCGGGACGGATTCCGCCCGCAATTATGGCTTGTATTAGGGGCGGATCTCCCCGTACCCATAGGCCTGCCTTATTAATTGCGCGTATTCCTCCGGGTTAATGTGCATGTCACTTTCTCCCCGCCCGGCTGATTCGCCGAGGGGGGAGGAGAGATGGAATCCATAGTTCGTTATGAGAACTGTGGATTACCGTAATGGCTGGGACGGATTGCAGCCGTATTGCAGCACAGTACGGCGCGCATCGGGCTGGCAATCCTCCTGAAATAAGCCGTGTGAACGGCCCCTAAAGGGATTTTGCCAGGTAGTGCCTTATCTGCTAAGAAGCAAAAGTAAACAAGCCATGCTGTGAGAGAGACACAGCCAGAGCACAGAGCCATGCATAAGGGATTGTGTGCAATGTTCACTCAAATAATCACACTACAACTAGTGGATTCTGTATACAAAAGACAACACCTTTTCTCCACAGCCTCTTGAAAGCTCCTTCATGTTCCCTGTCATCAGATAAAGCAGGGATCTACTCAGATAATCACACTACAGCTAGTGGATTCTGTATACAAAAGACAACATATTTCTCCTCAGCCCTTGAAAGCTTCACGCTCCCTCTCATCAGATAAGAAGTGTTTTCTGCGCAAGCCCGTCCAGCAGCTCTTGTCAGGTCGTATCTAATAGAAGCTTTTAAGTAACTAAGGGAGGTAAGGGCAGCCTGTAGCTCTCTCAGGCTGCAATTTTTGTAATCGCATATATTTAGAAAAGTGATTAAATACCCATTTTGGAGGATCCCACGTCAACATTACATCGTGGCTAAACCCCTTTAACCCATGAGTTTTTTGTTTTTTTTCCAGTTTTAAACGCAGAAAAAACTGGATGCTTGTGAGAATAAAATGGCAGTAGCTGCCTGGAGAAAACAACAAGTCTGAAGCATGTTGCACTGTGAAATGGTGCCAAGGACCAAACAAAATGCAAGAAAGCCACAAGTTTGGAAACACGTGGCTGTGGTGTTTTTGTTTCGCTGCGTAACAAAAAAAAAAACAAAAAAGTTTGCTGTAGGTCAGTAGGGAGTTCTGAATCTTCTGGCCATGGTATTTTTTGCTGAAGAAACACAAAAATGATGGCATTTTTAAAATCCTCTGTGTAGGAAACCACCATCAAGAGGCTTTTCACGATTAGAGTGCGTTTTACAAAAGTACTGAAGCTCTTAAATATACCCTTGAAAAATAGACCACCATAGACGCCAGTTAAGTCACATAATAAAACCATTTTAGTCAATGCAAGCATCTGTGGTTGGTGAAGAACAGACGTTAATAACATTTTTCCATTTTTATGCAGTATGCCTGCAAGAAAAACGGATGTAACCTAATAGGGAGGCTGGATGGGGAAAACAAAATTTCTGCAGCAATAATCCAGGCCTTTAATAGTTATAGGAATGTAAAAAAAAGAAAAAAGGGAGGTGAGGCAAAACTAGATTTTTATTTTTAATGGATTTTTTTTCTTCTGTCCGTTTCACAAAACCCACTCTTCACAGTCGGCTTTAGGCTTCCACATTCTGTCTAGGCTGTTGGTGGCTCTACAACAGTGACTGACATTTCAGCTCTGCTGTTTCTATCTGAGCCTGTTAGATGGACATTGGTGATAGATGGGTTTTAACAGCAGGGCACAAAGCTACATTGATTTCAATGGTTAAAAGGGTTCTATGAGACCATCTTTTAATTTGTTATAGGGATCACAACTATATTATACTTTGTAACTCATACTTATTAAAAAAAATATTTACCTGTCCTGTTGTGCAGAACCAGGCAAAGAGCCCTCCCCCTTCTCCCTGAAAACCATGTGATGTTCATTGTTCACATGGTCTCACTGAATTTTACATCGCATTCAGTGGGTGTGCTTTGAAGCCAGGCTCAGCTCAGGAACACTCCCCTGTAGTGGGTGCGACCTAAGCAGAGAACAATTTGGCTGCATTCACTCTTGCCTGCCTGTAGTTTGAAGATGAATAGAATTAATTACATTAGATAAGCAAACATTTCCTCTTCCCCTGTAGTTAATCTCTGAATCCTACTTGCTGACAGCAAGCTGGGGGGGTTGTGTTGCATTCTGACAGTTCTGTAAACTGTTTACATAATGTCTCATGAGTCCCGGCACAAAGATATAGTCATGATCATGATGACTGCAAAAAAAACAGAGCTAGGGGCATTACACACTAGTGTCAGCACATAGACCTTAGCAGTCATAATTGTGAAGGGAAGTCCTAGATTACAACTGCAATGTAGTCTGGGAGTTGTAGGAAAGTGATGCTGGAGGATTACTGACACTTCTACAAGTAGGAAGTTTTGCTGCAAAAAGTAGGTCTTATGATAGATGAATGAGGAAAAAAGAAACACATGAAGGTAGTGGAATATCTTTACTTTTCAATATAAATGCTGTTTATAGTGGTCTATGAAATCTTTAAACTCTCATATAACCCCTTGAAAGCTTGTTAATAAAAGTAAACAAGGTCCTCTAAGACACAGTATGGAGTGATGTCACATTTGGCCAGGACTTCTTGAGCAGGGAGGGGTAGGGTTCATGG